>JAQFVV010009572.1:0-11547 GCA_028023455.1 Epiperipatus broadwayi | reverse complement strand
TATTTTTAGTTTTTTTTTTTAAATACTGTTAATAAATTTTATTCTCTGGACCATCCATATTATATTGTTTAATCAAAAACAAATGAAGTATATCCATTTGTGCTTTAACTTTCTCAATATACTGACATTTCATCATTAAAACACATTCGCATCCCTTTATCTTCTTTCAAACAAATCATTCTTCAGCCTCTTTTAAATTCCAAAATGGGGCAGTTCTCATGAATTTTCATATGAAATCACATTAAATTTATGACAATTTTTTTGATAATTTCCATGAGCAATATGAATATTACCAGTAATAATTTCAAACGAATTTGAATAGCTGCAATTAATCTCCAAATTATAATCATCCCATAAACTGCTGATATATTTAGCTCTAGTGACTTAAAAAGTATTTCTGAATCAAATGTATCATTTTATTTGACAAATTAACAAAATTCATATCATTATAAGTTTGTGGGATATCGATTATTAAATACAAAATCAATTTTTCTCAAATTTATTATATAATTTAAATTCATTTTCACACACAATTTTATATTCGTCCCAATCACACCATTCATTTAAAATTAATTGCTTTCAAATACCTCTATAATGTCTAAAAATTATTTTTATAATTATGTGCGTCTTTATCATATCAGTATTGTTTACAATAAATATTTTTATAAGTTTTTTTTTTAATAAGATATTAAAAAGATATATTTGAGCTATAAGATTTAGTTTTAATATGTTACTTATTATACATGTAAACAATATAATGTCTACTTATTAGATGAAGTGACTTTGTTTTAATGTAGCTAATATTTATATTATGAGCTTTAAGAACATACAACACTACTTTTGATCCGAAGAAGCTGTTTAGTTTCTTCTCCAGAGAATCTACCACTTGCATTCTTATAGATATAACCATAAATTGCAGTATTTTTCTGTGATTCCAATAGAAAATTAAACAGTGATAAATCAGTAAATGTAGCTATTAAAAGCTATATAACAAAATAGTGTATGTAGTTTTTAAATGCAATGCAGTTTATTGAGAAATTAATTATAGCAGATATCTTTTTCACATCTGTATTGGTAATTCTTGGAATCAATAGTTAAAATTAATATATTAAAGAAATTTCAGAGTAGCATTATTATAAGGGTTTTTCCTCCAATTTATTAGGTTTTTTTTTAATAATAACACGTATTGTAGGGATTCTGTAATTATTTGAAATGTACTTTATTGATGACACAAACTCAATTTCTGATTTGAAAAAAAAGTGAATGAAATTGCTTTTATAATATAATAATATGAATAAATTTATATAGAGAAATTTTCACTAAATAGCTCAAAAATATTAGGATAGAAAGATGCAACATTATTACATTCAATTAATAACAGCAATTTGACAAAATCATTTTTGAATAAAAGTGTCACCAAGTAGAAAAGTAACTTAATAATTTTTTGAATGAAATCAATATAAATATATATTTAAATTTAATATGATGTCATAAGAAGGAATTTTTCAAAATATATTGACAAACAATATATTAAGTTACCTACTTTCTGATTCAATATAACTATTAAAACTACGTATATATATATCATAATCTTTATGTTGTGCTGTAAATGCGCTCAGTGAAGCTATTTTTTACTACTTTCTAGCTTTGCGCTTCGAGCTAAGAAATCATTAAAACTTATGTTATACCTCTAAAAGTAGATGTTAGAATAAATCATATTATAAAAAATGGCAAATGGTAATTACTCACTGATGATAATGATGAAATTTATTATTCAGTTCCCCAGTTATTCAGCCTTCATTTATGCAGAGAACTAAATACATTCAAACTACTATTTACATTTCTTTTAATGTCCTGGCTTCAAAAAAATTAAGGTTGTTTTAAGAAAGTAAAAAGGAAAAACTTAGATTTCAAGTAGAAATATGACTTCCTTCAGAATCGACAAGAAATAATATAATGGCTATAGTTCATAAAAGGAAAGTTAATAACAATGATAGCATTATACAGGTAAAAGTGCAATATACTAAAATCTCTTGATCCAGGACTTTCTCAGGTTTATATATTTTTTTGTTTTCAAGATTAAATATTTATCTCATTGTAAATTCAAATACTACTATAAAATTATGCATTAATTTAATCATCTATAATTTTGTTTGTGTATAAATGCTTTGTATAATTAATCAAAATCAATATTTTCCTGATTAATCTCTTTTTTTAAATGTTTTTATTTAAAATACAAATCAGTTTTTCATTTAGCAATTCAATGGAATCTTTTTTTATGTTAACTGAGTGAACTAAAATAAATTTTTAATGCTTTGATCATTCATAAGAATTTAAACATTTTAATTATGTCATTAGGATGATTTATAATCTTGAAATGAAGCAATGTTTATTATGTAAGTTTTATATCATCATCATCATCATTTTCAACAATTATCGATCCATTGCAGGATGAAGGTCTTTCCAAGTTCATTCCATCTTCTGAATCTCTAGCTTCTCTTCTCCACACAACACCAGCACACTTATTTTATTCCTCCATCTCATTTGCTTTTCTCAGGTCCTTTACAACTCTTGGAATCCAGTTTAAGATTTCAAATCATCTCTTTTAGCAAAAATCAATGTCTTAACTCTTTCATTGATGTTAGTAAGTCCTGTTTGTTCTCTCACCCAAGTATTTTATTTTTGATCTCTTCTTTGTGTTTCCTAACATGCATTTTTCCATACCACTTTGAGTAGTCTAAAATCTCTGCATTGTTCTTCTGTTATAAGAACTGTTAACACACATTTATTAAAAACCTTCCTTGGTACCGTTCTATTAGCTGGTGTCAGCTGCTTGATGGTGTTGTTGCTATGCAAAAAACAGAAATATAATGTTACCAGACACACCCCATTATTTGTGAAATAATAATAATAATCATATAGGTTAACGTAATTCATTTATTTTCTTAATAAATTATTGTCTGTAATTTATAACAATTTCATGTTAACATATGTTATTGTAAATATTATATTATAGTATAATTTCCCGTGTACACCAGCACAGGCAAAACCATCATCCCCCTCCCCGCAAACTTTACAAAGTCTACTATCATTGCTTGAGAGATAACTAATTACATTGTGGTGGAAGAAATTATACTGCTTTAATTACTGAACTGTATTTTACTTTTTTTTTAATTTTTGAAAAAAAAATTATTTATTTTATTTATTACAATAGCTATCTTTGAAAGAAGATGTGTATGGATATTAATGGCACACCTATTAATAATTTCCAACTCGATTGGTTATTGTTTTTTTGTTTTTTTTTCCTTTTTTAAGATTAATAAATGTATTCTTTTGACAATTTCTTTGGGTCTCTGGATAGAACTATGAGAAATTTTACCGTCAGACATTTTATCCCTACGGGTTAACGTAATTCATTGATTTCTTTAATCAATGAGTGTAATTTATTCTATAGCAATTTTATGATACAAAATTTAAATCTTTAATTACAAGTGCCTACAAATTTTATCTTAGTCATGCAATGTAGGGTATGCCTTTTCATATCTGCAATAATTAAAACTTATAAATTGGCATACGTTGTTGCAAATATTCTATTAGAATTGAATTAATGGTCCCCGTGTACATCCAGTGCTTTTCATTGGCAAAAATTCCTACCTCCCTGCAAACTTTAAAAAGTCTACTATCATTGCTTGAGAAATAACTAACTACATCGTGGTGGAAGAAATGATAATGCTTTAATTACTGAACTGTATTTTACTTTTTTTTATAATTTTTGAAAAAAAAAAATATTTATTTTATTTATTACAATAGCTATCTTTGAAAGAAGATGTGTATGGATATTAATGGCACACCTATTAATAACTTAATAATTTCCAACTCGATTGGTTATTGTTTTTTTTTTTCCATTTTTTAAGATTAATAAATGTATTCTTTTGACAATTTCTTTGGGTCTCTGGATAGAACTACGAGAAATTTTACCGTCAGACATTTTATCCTACGGGTTAACGTAATTCATTGATTTCCTTAATCAATGAGTGTAATTTATTCTATAGCAATTTTATGATACAAAATTTAAATCTTTAATTACAAGTGCCTACAAATTTTATCTTAGTCATGCAATGTAGGGGTATGCCTTTTCATATCTGCAATAATTAAAACTTATAAATTGGCATACGTTGTTGCAAATATTCTATTAGAATTGAATTAATGGTCCCCGTGTACATCAGTGTTTTTCATTGGCAAAATTCCTCCCTCCCTGCAAACTTTAAAAAGTCTACTATCATTGCTTGAGAAATAACTAACTACATCGTGGTGGAAGAAATGATAATGCTTTAATTACTGAACTGTATTTTACTTTTTTTGGTCATTTTTGAAAAGGAAAATTAATATTTATTTATTGTTTACAATAGCTATATTTGAAAGAATATGTGACTAAGGTATGTATATTAACGGCACACCTATTAATAATGATTAATAATTTCCAACTCGATTCATTATTGTTTTTTTTTGGGGGGGGAAGATTAATAAAAAATGTATTAGTTTTTACAATTTCTTATTGTCTCTGTATACCTATGAGAAATTTTACAGTTTGACATTTTAATTCTTGTAGGTGTTCTCGCGAACCATGACTTTCTTTAGGAAAACAGGTGGAGTGCGGTTTCAAATAGCATACTTTCTAATTATTTACACCTTCCATATTGTGTTGATTAGGGTAATGCACTTATAATTATTACTTTTTTATGGTATTTGTGGATTAAGTTCTTTTATAATTACTTTTGAGTCTATAGTTTTGCAAAATTAAAATCCGCCACCCTGAAATGGTACAGTAGTTTTTTTTTCCGGTAAAAGATGAGATTGTGTCTCCCATTACTTTCAAGACAAAAATGACATTAGTTATAACAGAAAAAAAAGTTGTATCTATTTGGTTGAGTTTACTTTCCCCAAGCAGCATATTATATTAATGTGTTTTTGCATATAAATAATGCCATCAGGTGGCTGACACCGGCCAATAGAACAGTACCCCTTTTTCAAACACAGAGGCATATTTCTTTTTAATATTAAGTTATTTCTACCAAAAGCACTACAACCAAGTTTAATTTTATAAGTTCTGTATATAGAAAAAGAAATACCTAGTTTAAACAAAATAAGTTGAAGGAATATGTAAGTTCTTTTAATAAATTTACTTTGGCAGGTAATAATAATTGGTTCATTGCTTGGCAATTACATTTAGGATATAAATAGAACTGAAAAGTAAACATTTAAAATTTATAAATGTAAATTACGGGATAAGAGAAATTAAAGTATATTATTTTCAATATATAAAAAATTTGGTATTGATTTTTTTTTTTAGATTGAAATTGTATAGAATTTATATTAGTTTCATGTTTTCATTAGCTACTTTGATATTGGTCATATAAAAATGATCAAAACATTGGTAATTTACATAATATTTATATCTATATAAATTATGGATTCAGTTAAAAAAATTTTTTTTTAAAAAAGTAAAGAAGTATTATGAAAATGAAATTAAGATTAAAAAAACTAACATTTTATTACAAATAAACTTTTTAATGTATAAATATGTATTGATATTGTTTGGTAATGTAAGTATAAACTAATTTATTCATTAAATATATATATTAAGAGCAAAAAATTCTCCAATCCAAATATAAAAACCATTAACATTAATTTATTTGTTAAAAGATTTAAAATCATTTTTGAAATTTTGTTTGTATAATAGAAGTTTTTGAACAATAGATATTGTCTTTAGAATATATATCTTTTGCTTCTATTTTAGTTCACAGTCTGAAATATAAGTTAGATTTGTTTTTTTTTGTTTTTTTTTTAATTCTTTTTTTTTTTTTTTATTATACTTATGATTTTTGCTATTGATTTATTTTTAGCTAATTAATTTTTATAATTACAGTTATAATTTATATATTTGCCTCAGTTCTAAGAAATACATTCTAACAAGAAAATTGTCCATTGATTGATTTCCAGTGAAGGAGTGTGACAGAAGGCAGAGGAGATTGTGGAAGTCTGATCCTGATGATTTTCCATTTGATATCCAAATATTATTGAATATTCTAAAAGCAAATAGATACTAAATTATTACTGTTAGTACTGTTGTTTCTTTAAATGAATTACAAACATCTTTTTAAAGTGTCTCAGAGGTATCTACTGATGTGTTTTTAGCTTTTTATCTGCATTATTTGGAGTTCATATCCAGAGGAGAAGATAGTAATTTTTTCATTAATGAGCATATAACCATTCTATTCATTTGTTGGTAAATTGATATCTATCTATGTTTGGCTGAGAGATATTCAAGCATCTTTAATTTTGAATATATGGATATTATCATATCTTTAAAATAATCAGCAAGATTAGGAGGGCAACAGTACAGTGGATCCACAGATTATGTTGTATCTAACTATCAGTTAGGGGATATAGAATCAGTTAAAAGTTAAAAATGGGATGAGACTAAGGCAAGGATGCCCTATGTCACCCATTTTGTTTTTATTGTATTTGAGTGAAATCGAAAGAGCAATAGAAAGACTCGGAAGAGGGATAGAGATACCATTAATAGGTGGCAAGGGAATATATACATTTTCGGGTCTTTTTTTGTGGATGATGTCTTTTTGTGTGCAGAAAGAAGAGAAGATATGGAAATTATGCTGGGGACATGCGCAAGGAGTGGGTAAAGAAATGGGGATTAAATTTAGTGAAGAAAAATCAAATATAATGATGGTGAATACTGGGGAAAGAGAAGACAGATTTTTTATTGGGGGATCTAAAATTAAATGTAGTGAATGGATATAGTTATTTGGGAATCATGAGTAATCAGAAAAATTGCTTGGATGAATGAGAGAAAAAATTGATAAATGGAGCAAAGAAAAGAAAGGGATTGATAAAGAAATTAACAGTGTTTCATATAACAAATATGATGTAGCTAGAATTGTATGGAAGGGAGTAGCAGTAGTAGATTAACATATGGAAATGATGTGTTATATGTTAGTAAAGGGGGTATTAGATTACTTAGAAAAAATGCAAAGGGAAGTAGAAAGACATGCATTAGATGCAGATGTGTGGACAGAAAAGGAGGCAATTCAAGGAGAAATGGGATGATCAAGTTTTTATATGAGAGATGCAAAGAGCAAAATTAAAATGTTCAATAGATTGCAGTTTATGGATAATAAAAGAATAGCCAAAATAGTATTTAATTGGGTTACAAGTAAAGGGCAGGCAACAAGATGAGTGTGAAAGGTAATGCGATATGCAGAAGATTTGGATAAAGATTTTATGTCAGTATACTTGAACAAAAGGTCGGATGATTATGTTAGGAGGATTGTTGAGTGTTATAGTGGTAGGGAGTGGGATAGAAGAATAGATGCATTAATAAAGAATAGGGAGTTGGAGAGATGGAGAACTAGTATGGAGAGTAAAATGAGTTTAAATATATATAGAAGTAAACGGAACATTGGGTGTGAGTTAATTTATGATAATAGTAAGGAACATAGTTTATTGTTTAAGGCTTGAATGGGATCCTTAGCAACAAGGGAATATACATGTAAATGGAAAAATATGGGTGATTTAGTCTGCAAGTTGTGTAAAGAAGGCATAGAAAATATTTGGCATATGTTACTTCAATGTAAATGCTTGGAAGCAGAAAGGGTACAAATAATGAAGTTATGGAGGGAATAAATATGAACAAAGTGATTATGCAGAAAGTGAGTTATTGGTTTTTATGCTGGGTTTGGGGAAAATAAGGGGGATTTAGATATAAAGGTCATGGAGTTGACAAAGATTATGTTGCAGAAATGGGATGGAGCAGATTATGGGAAAACTTAGGGTGGGGAATGGAAAGGGAAGGTAAAATAGCTAACAGGTTTCTTTGGGCATAGTTTCTGAGAGATTCTTGACTCCGTATGAGTAGAAGCCACATTGCATCACATCATTACTATATGACTTCAGTTATACACTAACCAAAGAAAATTGAAAATAAACAAAAATGTAAATAGACAAACAAAAAAACTATTAAAATTTGCAAATTTTATGATATTCAGCAGCCTCTTTTTTTTCTATGAGTGCTGTATGCAATCATGTTTTTTTTAAAAAAAATGATTTAAAATTTGCAAATAAATTTTATAATGACAGTAACTGTTTTTTTTTGTGTGTGTCTCAGAGCAATGTGCACAATTATATAAATAAAAAATTTTTTGGTTTATGTTGAAAGCATATTTATTTTATTCTTTCATTAGTATTCTTTCTAAATTTGACGTATATAATAAAATATTTTCTAAAAGTAATTGTTAAAAGTCTTATAAAATTTTAGAACATACTTAAAGTTAATACTGATTTAAAAACATTAACATAATTAGAGAGATCATAATTTCTTGATAAAGAGACTAGTTTAATTATGTTTCTATAAGAAAATGTAATTATTGAAATATATATATATATATCACCCAGAGTATATATAATAATGCTATTTACTTTATTTTAAAAATAAAAATACAGGTTTTTTCCCCTTATTTTTATTGTTTCCGTCAATGTATGAGTGAACATACACTAAATTATATACAAATGTGTCCCCTAAATTTATTATTAATAGCTATATTATTATTATTATTTTAATGTTGTTTATATATGCATAATATACATATAAAAAAGCTTCTGTTTAAATTACTATGTTGAAAAATACAATGCACTTATAATTCAATAAACTGCGCTTGTAAATTATGTTGTTATTAAATTGATTCTAACATCATCTAATATTTACCAGCCATAAATTTGAGAATTTCATTAGGTTTAATTATAAATTAATAATGTAATTAATATAAAGTTACGGAGATTAAATCTTCATGCTCTCAGTTCGAAATGTTTTAGATTGGCTCTATGTAATTAATTGCATTAGATACAAAGATGAGATTGTCGTTCTTATCTTTTAAAAGTCTATCTTGCATTTGGGTTTGAGAGTTTCCTGCATACTTACTATAACAGTGAGTTAATAACATGATTAAACAATGCATGTCAAAGGCTGATTACTTTAATAAACAATACATTTTCTAATCTAATCACTGTTTATCAAAAAAAATGGAAGTAATTATATACTATATACTTTTGAATGTGAGGGAGGGGGGCATGGAACAAAATATAGTGTAGTTCGTAGCTTCAATGTGGGATATAAATTCATTATAGTTATTGCAAAGATGAGACAAGAAGTTGCAATAAATTATTATTTACAATGATTTTATTAATCCATTGCTGAATGAAAATTACCAAGTTTAATCCGGTTTCTCCATATCACCAATACACTTTCTTATTTTATTCACCCATCTCACATATGGTCTCTTTTCTGATATTTTACAATGTCTTGGAAGCTAATTTGACTTTAATTTTCCATCTGTTATTATCTCTTCTAGAAATCTGTCTAGACTAGTTCCAATTTAGTATCTTAATTCTTTTATTAATGTCATTGGTATCTATTTATTCTTTCATCCAAGTATTCTGTTTTTTTATGTTTCTTGTTATTCCATCATATAATTTTTGTAGTTATTGAGTAGTCTGAAGTCTTTTTCTATTGCTCTTTTATTAAGTGTCCAAATCTCAGATCTATAAGTAAGAATTGGTAAAACACAGCTATCGAAAACTTTTCAAGCTCATGGATGTATATTTTCTCTTCATTTTAAACTATTACTACCAAAAGCAGTCCTTCTATGTTTAATTCTATGATTAATTTCATCCTTTAGGTTTCCATCTATATTAATAATCTGACCAAGATATTTGTAGTTGTTAACTTTTTCCAATTCATGATTATCAATCGTTATTTCTTACTTCTGAGAAAATTCATTGAACATTACTTTAGTGTTATTAATACTTATCTTTAATTTCTTTCTTATATCTGTTAATTCTTGCAACAATTTTCTGAAATTCTAAAGCATGTTTTGAAAAACAATGTTTTTAGCAAAATCTAGATGATTTAAATAATTTCCATTTATTTTATTCTTTTTAGCTTTTATTTTAATCCACAAAATATTTCTTTTAAAGAGTCACCTTATTGTACATTCTTATCAATGTTAATCTTCTTAGTGTCACTGTCTAATTTAATTTCTGTTGTTGCATTTTGATGAATGTTTTTCAGAATATTGCAGTATTCTGGGTTTATATCTGGCCCAAAGCTTTAATTATTTTGAAAGTGCTTAAAACATCAATTATCTTTTATAAGCTACATACCCAACGTATAATGGCAGTTTGTATTCATTAGCCATTTTTATAACTTTTCTTAATACTTGGATATGATCCATTATGTTAAAACTACTGTAAAGACCAGCTTATTTTTTAGTTGGTATTTGCTGTAGTCAAATTGTAATTATTTTCATAGATTTTGTACAGAACTAATAGAAGACTGATAGATTTGTAATATCTAATGTTTTTTGACAAATATCAAGATTACTAGTGCATTTTACCAATCCTCTGGTATATCTTCATTACTTACTTAAATAGTTATATTTAGTATATTATTTTGCCCAAAAAATTTTTATTTCTTGATCTGCTTCTATTTTTTGGACCTTTTTTTTTTAATGGGTTTGGTTGCATGTGTTGCCTCTTTATTAAAATGCTTGGCAATTCAGAAGATATAATAATTGTAGCTGTTACTTTGTTTATTGGTTATTATTTTTTATAGAATGTTTTCATACATTTCATAATGTTGTCCCTTATTTTAATAATAGTTCCATCCTTTCTTTTTATTGCTAAAATAAATTTTCTTCCAGAACCAAGATATTGGTTTATAATTACAAAATTTTTACATTCTTTTATAGCTCTCTTTATCAATTCATAATTATATTTTCTTAAATTCTTATTAAATTTTTTTTCCTACCATCAGATCTCCAGATATTCAATTATTCCGAATGGATCATTTTAAAATGTTTTCATATTCCTTCTTTTCTTCATATATTCTCATCTCAGTTTAAAATTTAAGCCAATAAATATCACATGATCACCATTTCTTATCTGTTACTAAAACAGGCAAAACTCACTATACGTATTGCACACACAGCAAGCTAGAGTAATCAATGGATGCCAGAAGGCTTGTGCATAAAATCCCCATCTAGTGCCTACTCATCCAATATCTCCAGACTAGTTTCTGGCTTGTGGCCTTCACAGTGAGGAGCATTGGATCTGAGAGTGTTTTTTACTACCAACTATCTTTATTGCAGTTCCTAATAGAGTGTCAGTTATCATCGTATTAATCTTTATTGAATTTGAACCATCTCCAAAGTTTGTCAATATTTTTAAAACAATTAGCAAGTTATAATTTAAAAATTATTGGAATGTTTCTGAAAATTAGAATATGATTATCATCTTACAAATCAATGATAACTTTTTGTATTGAATCTCTTAAAAACATTGTAGCTTTGAAATACATATTTTCTGTTAGTTAAAAGATAATCCAATTTTGCTATATCTTTATTTAAATATTTTTATATCCATTTTCATTTAGCATTTTTCTCAAAGAAGGAATAATATATATATTTGCAAGATCCA
>JAQFVV010009571.1:0-11553 GCA_028023455.1 Epiperipatus broadwayi | reverse complement strand
CATAATATTAGATATCTAAAACTCACCATTTTGTTTATTGTGAATATGCAATTTAATTACATCAAAATTAGAATAATAAATACAATGTAAAGTGTGTGATTACAGAATGTAATGAAAGTATGACATTGTTTAAATGTTAATAAAAAAAATGACATTGTTTAAATGTGCAATGAAAGTAATTTTATGAATCAATATCTTAAATAAAAATTAAATAAGTAAATTTCTTTTAACAAATGTATATCTTTATGTTTTCATTTTAGGTTTTTTTTTTAATTACAGAGTAAATTAATATACATTTTTTGGTGAGATTGTTTACATTTACAAAGAAAGTCTTTTTTACATCAATGAATCAGCAATTCTACTATTATAATGACATAGTATTGAATAAAAATTAAATAAGTATATCATGTTTTAAATCATGTAAACATTTTTCAATCTATTTTAGTGCACTTTATTAGTGTATATTATTAAAATTTATTGTTAATTACATACTGAATAAAATATATTTTTTTGGCTTGAATCTTGCTGCTTTATTCTTCCAACAAAGACTTATTGTTTTCATGATATCAGCATTCTTATTATATCACCACTATTATCCAAAACAGCTATTAATTTAAAAAATAGTCAATATTTTTTTTAAAAAATTGCAAGCATTTTTTAAAGATCACTGTATAATACCCAGAGATGCTGATTTATCAAAGATATTTGAACAAATCAATGAAGATCACTATGGCAAAATAAAGAGCCCTCAGATGAGGAATACAGGATCACAAAGAAAATAGAATGAGATTACATTAATCCTGGATATAATAGAAGGCCCATTAAATTTAATAGTACAAATAAAAGATTCTAATCATTAAAAAATGTAAAACAAAAAAATACACATAATGTTGTAAAATTAAGTAAATCAAATGAGACACAAAATTAGTTGTAATATATAAATTTATTGTCTTTTAATATATTTTCTGCCAGATTACTGTTATATTCAATATACATTGTTACACTGTCAAAAGACAGGGCCAGCAGTGAATATGCTACATTAGAGTTGCACTTAATATTGTTTCTTATGCTTCTAGTTAAATATACTGTCCAGAACATTCAAATTACATCACTGTTATACTACATTGTCATACCACTCCTATAGATGAGCCACCATAATGACAAATATCAAATAAGAAATTAACAATCTAAACATAACTGAATTATACAGTATAAAATTTAAAAAAATTGTTAAGTAATATTTTTACTTTCAATAATAAAGTTTTCATATTTAAGTTATAATAATTAAAATTATTATTATTATAAAAGAGAAAATGAAAACAATTTTATATTGAATCATAAGAGTTTTTAATAATCTTTCATTGATTAAAAACTTTTTATGTTTGGCCATAATGAATCAGGAAAACTACATAGTTTGCCGTTACTTTCTATGGGGAAATTTTCCAAATCAATTAATTATGAAACCATCATCATTGCTACTTTTAAAATTAGGAAATTGGTAGAATGAATGAGAATTCTTAAAATAAAAATCTTATTTGATATTTGTCAGCATGATTTCATCCATATGAATATTATAACATGATAATACAGTGGAACCAAGCTCCCATACATTATGCATGATAGCTCACATTTTGTTGATAAGCTTTGATTACAATAAAATATATAATTTATTGAATGGCATGTGTACAGTACTTTTCAACTATATATATATAACGCAAATGCTTTTTATATATATTTATAGTATACATATATAAATTAAGATTATAATAAAAACAAAATTTAAAAATTTAATATAGTTATTAATAGTAAATTGGGAAGATAGATAGATATTTACTAAATATGTGTTTTCACTCATTCATATTTAGTTAAAAAATATAAATACTGTAATAAGAAATTTACTGTACCATATCTTTATTATTTTAGATAAAATGAATAGCAAAATTCAAACTTATTACAGCAATTAAATACTGCTATGAACAATATCTTTTTTCTTCAATAACCTTTTTTTCTAAAAATTTAATAACATCCTCATATTCAGCAAAACTGTGGTCCCCCTCTCTCTAGTTGATTAGTGTTTTAAATCTATATCTACTTTGTGAATGTTTTAAAATTTCTTAAAACTTTTAGTAATGAGCTTAGAAAACATTTTATTATATGAAATATTGCATATAAAATTCAGAAAGAATAATAAAGTGAAGAATAAAATATATGTGCAGCATAAGATGAAGTATTATTAGTAAACATGATCACGTATTGGCACTCCAAGATAAAAAAGTGGTTACTGCTATTTCTATTTCACATTTTTTTGGATAACATATAAATGAAGTAGTGCTAGTGTATTTAAACAAAAGCATAAAAATCCAGCAATGAAACCATTGGTAGTGTTTTAGAGTTTATTTTCTTGGCTAGTCTGGTTGAGTTGAGAATTTGGGGTAATTTTTGATTATTTATTGACTAGTTCAGCTTTATGCTTTTAATGTTTATATATATTGTAACTAGCAAGAGTTCTAAAACACACACACACACACACATATATATATATATATATGCATTACATATTTTATAATTTAAATGATCAAATTTATTAAGAAAGAAAAAACAAGAATAGTTTTTTAAAAAAATTAATATATTTAAGAAATAGATTTTTAAAAATGTAATTTGTTAAAGGTCAAAGATTGCATCACATTTTTCTTTTTAGAATAGGATAAGCTAATTATTAAGAGTGGGGTGGGGAAAAGAATTGGGAGAAAGAGATTTAACTACTTCCGGTTTGTCGGCGACGATTGCGCTCGTTAATGTTCGTTTGTTGAAGTTCATTTTTCTGTTTGAAATTACGGAAAAACTATAAGGACTACGCATGCGCCTATACCATAATTCTCTTCGTCGTTTTTTCCTCTTTTCGTAGGTAGTCGCCATTTTTCTGTAAGTTAAAAAATAAAATTTTTATTAATTTTTTTGCGAATAAGGTCAATTTTTTTAAAAAATTTTTTCACAATTTGTTAGATTAATGGAAACAAAAGTACGCAAAATAAATGAACGGGACATGATGGCCTCTGATACGGATTATTCCAGCGGTGATGAATTTGTCCCATCTAAGCCCTTTGACTCCGAGGATAGTGTTAGTTGTAGTGATCTTGAAGAATATTTTTCGTCATCAGAAGAAGAAACTCCTTTACCAGCCAAAAAGAAAAAAACTACGAGTGCTTTTCTGGATGATATCAATACACCAGGCCCGTCAACAAGTGTTCCCAATGATATCAATCGGCCAGGCCCTTCATCTAGTAACAGTAATCTGTGTCCGAACGTAACCTGCAAAGCTGTGAATGTAGAGAATTTTACTAAAACTCCAGGTTTGAAGTTTTCTATAGTAGGTAAGTATTCAATTTTAGATTTTTTTTTAATGTTATTTGATAAAAAACTTTTATCAACTATTATCGGAGAAACTAATAAATATGCCACTCAAGAAAAATGACTGACTGATTTTTTACTCTGTGATAGGTAGCACATATGAAAGGTAATGTTTTTATTATTGTTTTTTTTTTGTTGGTTTGTTTTAGCTACCAGCACAATGGATGAATGGTTGACACACTGATTCAAGACTATTTACAATTTATTCCTCTCTAGCAAATTGATTGTATATAATGCAGTAATTTTTTTTATTCTGTTTTTACTAATTTTTGTTTTACTAACATGGTTTTCATTGTTTTTGTTTTACTAATTTAGTTTTTATTTATTGTTTTATTAACTTGTTTTTTTACTAACTTCATTTTATACTTTATAGGCATATGACTGCCTGATTGCCTTCCTTATTAGAATTTGTTTCAGCTTCATTACTGATTACTTTTTCCAATTGGTAAACAAGATCTGGCATGATGAAATATTTTGCATATTTATATTAGCATATATGAACAGGTATGCTTCTCTGGAAGACGTATCTTGGAAGAGGTAGAATATAAACATTTTTTTATATAAATATCTGCCATAGAACCTTTTTAGTAATCATTGTCTGCCTCTTGAAATGAGAAATTTGTAAATTGTTTTCTGTATTGGCAATGATTATTCAGTATGATGATGATGATGTTATAAACAAGGTTGGTTTATCCAAAGTCTAAAATCAAAATAGTGCATCTTGTTTAACAGGCTTTTGAGTTTTCCCATAACCATTAGCAGAACTTTCATGATTCATACATATACACCACTTTTATAATATACATATACCTGTACTATGATGATGATGATGACATTTTATTTTTTTATTGTATTTATAATTGTAAGTAATAATTTTCCACTTCCTTCATTATTTTTATATTCTGTTAGAATTTTAATTTTTTTATTTTTTATCTTTTATTAGGGAGAACTCTTTTCTTCCAGGCGCCTTGACGATTTGCAACAGTTGGGGTAGAAGATAAAAATGAAGAACTCTTATAGGAACATTTTCGGACATTGTAAAGCTATGGATTATCTCAGGTAAGACTTATTATATATCTTTAGAAAGATTTTTTTGTGAGGAATACAAAGAAATTATCACTGAAGATGTAATTTGCATTTTAGTTAATGTTAATTTCCAAATTATGAACAAACAATAAAATAATAATTATTTCGGTTGTGAAAATTTCTTTTTTTCCTTATTTTTTTATATAGTTATCACTATTTATTTTATGCTTATTGTTTTCCTTAGTTTTTCTAGTTTCTAGCAATGTAATTGTTTTTGCTCTAACATAATTCAAACTGAAGTTATTGTGAAAATTGTGTATCAGGCCAGTATTTTAAAAAGTTCAATATGGCGGCTTGAAGCTGAAGTAGTTAAAACTCACTCTCTCCTTTTTATACGCTAAAAGAAATTAAAAGAATAAAATGTCTAAAAATAAGTAAATGTGAAAAATCAGAATAAAAATCAATTAGTAAAAAAAAACTTTTGAATGCCAGTAAGATTCCTGGCTGATGTTGAAATTGAAATTAATAATTGAATTAATTACAAACTATGTAAACTACTTCATTTGGTATAAAAGTGACAAGACAGTAGAAATCTAAAAAAAAAAATTAAAGAAAACATAAATATTAATTAAAAAATAGATTTAAGTTAAAATAAAAGCTATAAACAATGGGAGAAAAAAAAGTATATAAGTTGCAGCTGTCTATTGTTATTCCTATTCCATTACTGATTCATTCCATTATTCATTGCTTGATTCATTCAGTTATTCAGAGATTCAGAAATCTAAATGCAGTGTAGAGCCAGTCATTACTGCTGTAGTCAATATTAATGCAGAAGATGCAGAATTAGCAACATGCATTGCTAGAAAGCTGTAGAAGTGTTTGACTAGGTTTCATGCCCCAAGTCCTCTGAAAATTCATGTGTCATTGCCTGGAACCAATGCTTAAGTCATAAAGGAGACACTGCTGCATTCTATCTCTCCCATTGTTGAGCTGAAGAATGAATATGAGCCCTGAAACCATCAATGGAACATCAAAAACCAACTGATTAGAAATTGACCATGATTAAAATCTAGGTAAATACATTTTTAATAATAATTGTCTAAACACTTTATTTTAAATGAAATGAACTTTAATAAAAGACTATTATAAAATTTAGCCTGAAAGTAATCATTTATTTGTCTTTATGTAAAATTTTATACTGTTATATTAAATATGTATGTGCCTAGGTAATGTTTGCTTAATTTTTATTTGGTCTATTTTCTCTTTCTCTCTCTCTCTCTCTCTCTCTCTCTCTCTCTCTCTCTCTCTCTCTCTCTTGTCACTATGTCACTATTAATTTAAGGATATAAATATCTAATGTGTCTTCATCATTAATTTAAGGATATAAATATCTAATATGTCTTAAATGTGCTGGATCCCCTTATTAAGAATAAGAGCTACCTTGGGATATTTCAAGCACTGGATTGGTATGCCTATCATCCAAGCGTGCCAACTATATAACATATAATTGGCTGATGTCTGAGTTTGATTCTCAAAACAAATAAAATGTTTCAGATGGCAAGTTTTTGTTCCAGCCGTCGAAGTGGGCTATGGTCAGAAAATGTGGTCACAGTTATGCTTCATATAATCTCAATCTGGCTATAGGTATCATTGATGGTTAAGCTATCAATGATATTCTCCACTCTGCTTGAAGTGCTGGCCCATTGGATATAATTGAATAATTGTGTAACATAAATGATAATAAAAGAAAAGTCTTATAATAAAGAATGAAATTATAAATATAAAAGATATTGTTAAATAAATAATGTTATGAATAGAAAAAAAAGTATAAAGAATAAATATTTAGTGAACTTGATAATAAACTTGTCAATGCAAAAGTTTAATAAAGTTAAAATTTAATAAAATTAAAAATAAAGATAAAATATTGCTTGTTGAGCTTATTAATAATATGATAAGCATATTAAAATAAAAGGTTAAAACTTAGTTAAAGTCAAGAGATATTAAAACTATTAAAAGTATATTAGAAAGATAATAAAAATATAGTAAGTGAAACTATATAAAGATAAAGTAATCTTATTAATAATAAACTAAGCTTGTTCCGATAACAATAAAATACTAATGTATCAAGAATAAACAATAGCCTGTTAAAATAAATACAAGTGCGGCCAAAGTTGCCCAAAAAGTAGTTTTAAAAGTATTTAAACTGAATAAATGCAGGGATCCAGTTCAATATATATATATATATTAATTATCCAGAGTGAATTTCAGCAATCTCTTATAGGCATAACTTGACTGTTAATAAATGATATTCAATATAAAAAATTTAAAAAATTCTCATACTATATGCTTCAGATAGAATCCATCCTCATCATGTGTGCTGAAGATGTGAACACGTGCAAATCCATAAGAATAGCAATCATAATTTATATTTAAAAAAATTTAGAGCAATATATTTAATTTATAATATCAGTTTTACAAATACATAATCATAATTAATTATTATATCCAAACTAGCTTCACAACATTAAACACATACTGTGCAAGATAGAGAAGACAATTTCTACACCATTTACAATCTCTCACATTTTGGCAAATATTATAAATGCAGACATTAAATATGTAATCAGTAATCACATGTGCCAGGATTGCATGCAATTATTGGACTAAAACTTCACTATTAACAAATGAAAACAATTTAAAATTTTATCACTATTGTGGCTGTACTATATTGAATAAACTGTTTCTTGTGTGATCAATTCATTGAAGTTCAGCAACATTAAAACCTAAATAATGTAGGTTAGTAAAGTTTTCTTAGTTGTGCACATTTACAACTGGATGCTAATGAATGAAAATTAATTAAAAGGTAAAATATAAAACACTGTTTTTAAAACAATAGATGACTTATAGTAATATAATTCTAATAATATCAAACATCAGTTTTAAAATCTTAGGAGATTAAATAATTTACATAACAATTCAAACTTAGATTTTTTTTTGCATATGCAATCCATTAAGTAAGTAAATGCTTATTGCTAAAAGCTGACTATTACTTATTTAAAATTAATGATTAATATTTATATACTTTTAAATTTAAATTATTACATATATAGAGTAAAAATACTTCTTAGAAATCATTAGTATCCTTTTCTAACTGTCTGCAGCCATATAAAGAAAAAAATTGTTAGATCAGGGATGGGAAATTTACAATGGAAGACAACATTCAACTTAGGCAGTAGTGAAAATGTCAAATGGAGATGGTAGTCCTGTAACTGATTGTAGAATTTCTAAAAATATATTTAAATTAATACTGGCTGTAATGAATAAATTTACAATACCAATACAAAAATAAAAATTATGTAGTATAATAAAAGAATAATAATTTTTCAAACTATTATTTAAATAACCATTTATTATTTTTTTGTTATAAATTAAAAATATTATAAACAAAATTATAAAAAAAATTTATTTATATGTGCATGCCTAATAAGTGTATAAAAAATTGTAAGTGGTAACAATTATATTATTTTAAATTTACAAAATGATTAATAACTAATTTAATGCATTTTCATTTGTTTCTTATCTGAAAAAACATGAATATTTGGCTCCAGTTTTGTAACATGTAAATTGAGTTGGTCTTCTAAATGAACATCAGTTATCTGGAACCTAAACCAAATCTTAATTTGGGTTAGGTAAGAACTTCCAAAGCAGAAAAAGCACATAATGAGCATGTTGACATAAAGAAGAGAATTCAACTACATTTTTCCATATTTCAATTGGATCTTTTTTTGATGTCAAAAAGAGATTTTATAATATTATTGTCCCTTAACTCAATTAAATTCATTTGTAATTCCATAGGTGCTTTTGAGATATTAACTATGTATGATTCAAAAATTACTTTAAAGCAATTGTTCAATTAACAAGTCCAAGATACTTATGCTATCATTGAAAGTTTTGCGTGTATATTTCTACTTGTTTAATAATTTTTCTAATTGCAGTAAATGTTCTTTGGATATATCTGAACAAGAGAACAAAGTTTTAAAAACTTTTTTTGAAATGTCTGAAATTTTTGCCACAAATTATATATATATGTTTTGTTTCATCTTGCAGGGAAATACTTAATTCATTTTGCTTTACCATAATATCACTCAATGCATCATTTCTACAAAATTCTTTATCTAATACTTCATATTATTTTTCTTATTCCTTGTAAAATTTTAAAAGTTGTTTTCATAAATTCATGACTTTAATCAAAATTTCTCCTCTTGGTAACCAATGCACTTTACTATAATATGGTAAATTGGCACCGCATGTTTTAGAATCCACTATGTCACATTGCATTCCTCAAATACAGTTGACAATTGCAATGATTTTTTTTTATCTAAAGTATTATATAAACTAGCTGATTTAGTGCAAAGAGTTTGACAGTGCAATATACAGTGGAATGATATTAACTTTTCCAAATTTGACCCTTTTTTTTTTTAACAAAGAAACAAATCCTTCTCACTTATCTCTCATAGAAAATGCATTGTCAATACATCCACTCACCAGATTATTAAGATTTAGTTCTGTTTTATGATCTATTTCTTTAAAGTTGTTAAAAATGTCAATTCCACAAGCAAATACTTCCTCATAATAATGAAAATCTTCAGTTATAGCATGAATAGGATATAATATTTGAGTCTAGTCAGTTTTAGCTGTGGTTTTATCTAATGTAATTGAAAAATATATGTTTTTATTTTGAATTATTGTATGAAGTAGTTCTATCACATTTTGAGCTAATTTGTGCTGTCTATCAGTTATAGTAGGTAATTGTTCGTATTTGTCCATTTCTTCTGGGTGTAATTGACCAATAAATTCTAATTTTAAAAATAAACACTCCA
Organism: Epiperipatus broadwayi; assembly: GCA_028023455.1. NCBI lineage: Eukaryota > Metazoa > Onychophora > Udeonychophora > Euonychophora > Peripatidae > Epiperipatus > Epiperipatus broadwayi. The sequence continues at coordinate 2,239 of JAQFVV010009571.1, read as the reverse complement.
TTGTTTCAATAATACATTGTTTTATTATTTCTACATCACTAAATGATTAACCTCTTTTCCAAGGATATGTGCTATTTTATATGTGGTATTAATAAAAGCACTAAAAGCATCTTGTTGGTGCTGTTTTCCTTTTTTTCAATTTTTGAAGTGCAGTTTGATGACTCCTCCTTTTAATTTGACATATTTAAGTTCTTTATAACTTAAATAATGTTGACATTCATTGAACTTTTTTAAAGTTGTTAATATTGTATTGCATAACAAACAAGCCATTTTATCTTTTGCAGAGATAAAAAATGTTCTAGCTCCCACTTTTCATTAAATGTTTTGTTTTCTTCATTCAAATTTCTTTTTTAAGACATGTTGGGTGATTAATAAATTGTCAACGTGTTAAATATAAATAATCGTATGCCCAGGCAGGAATCTAACAGCTAACTGAAAATCTATCTTGAAACTGCTAACCACAGAGCTCTGTGTTTTTGACTCATTAGTTATTATTAGTAGCAGTGCTCGCCACTAATATAATAATATTCAATGTGCTGCAGGTCTTTGAGATAACATATATAAAATCTTGATTATGATGTTTATTGATATGTTGATACTCACACATCGACTACAACTTTTATATAAAAAATACATTTTTAAACTATGGATAAGGCTGCACAAGAAACTTATTCTTAAGACTACGAGTTCCCCACCCATGATCATGATGCATTAATAAAAAAAAAAGAAAGACACATTATATTAGATCATGACGTATTAGTAAAAAGATAGGAGTTTATCATAAATCTATACAAAAAATATTATAGAATACTGGAGAAAAGTGCCCACACTAAACTTCTTGATATTTAATTAAATATTACCATTGGAAATATTACTCATTCTCGAATCTACTACTTTGCAGCAGTGTCCTATTCATTCATATATTCCTCCTCCAGATATCAGCTGTCTAACAGGAGATATATAAAAGATATTAAATAGATAATCAAGATGCCTTCTCTGTATATTCAATCAACAATCTACAATCAAACAATTATAGTGTAAAAGAAAAAAAAATTAACTTATGAAATTCCAAAAAAAAAAAATGTTTTCCGATCCTCCAGTAAAGCAACTTCCTAAACATTATTGGAGTCTCATCAACAGATTCAGGACAACTTAGGATCATTGCATTCATTTATTTCATAAATCGAATTTAACAATCAAAGCCTACATAAATATGATCAAATATGAATTGTCAATACTGAGTAGTAGAATTGAAGGACTTAATAATTTTCTTAGAGCACTCAAAAAAGACCAATCATAGGTTTGAACCCTCCAACCCTAGAATAGTTTGCATTGAGAAAAATGACTGTAAACGAAAAATCAATGACGCATATTTTATCACTAGCATTAATAGACAAGACACTTGCTTTGATATTTCTAAGCGTTGGACAAATTAAACAATTTACATATAATTTGCATATTACCATCTACAAACTACTCCACATTATTTATTTTTGTAGCTATGAATATGAGGCAATACGCCTCGAAAGCGCTCAGCTTTTACTTATTTATTTATAAGAGTACTTAATATAACTTCTCCTGCCAGCATCTTAACACGCTTGTAATTTTGTTAAAACCATTAGTAAATCTGTTTAATTGTTGGAATCTTTATACATTCCTTTATATTTTGTTAATAGTTGTCTAAAAAAAATCCATAAGCTAAATAAAAAAAAATATTTGATATAAAGTTAAATAAAATATAATTTAATAAAAAATAATTAATAATGCTTGTTATAAATAAATACTAGTTTAAAATTCAATGTTTGAAAAATAAATTTGTGTAATAATATTAGTAAAGTAAAACAGTGATAAAATCTTAACTGTATGCTCTGCGAATCTTTTTTTTTTTAATCCAGATAAAAAACAGATAAATTTGCTTTAATTCTTTTTGTGTGCGTCTGTTTGTGCTTATGTTTTGTTACAAGAATAATGGCAAACTATCACCACTAAAAATTATCAAGTTTCATTAAATCATGGCATTTCAGGAATAAACGTTCTGTCAACAGAGAATAATCTAGCAATTTTTATATTGTTCTTTTAATATTATATAGTATTGTTTTAAATTAAGACATTTTTTCAACAATCAACTATTCATTTTATCAATATTATATTATTATCTAAGATTTTTTTCACCTCAATCTATTCTTAGTTTTATATACTGCTTACGTTAGAGTCGCCCCAGCCTCAATTTACACTTTGA
>JAQFVV010009570.1:0-11557 GCA_028023455.1 Epiperipatus broadwayi | reverse complement strand
TTCTACTGTTCCAATTTTTAAAAATAAAAAAAATTGGTAAATTGCAATAATTTTATAGAATATCATTATTATCCACTGGAGTAAAGATACTTTCAAAGATTTGCAATATAAATAATATATACAACATGTATACTAAGAAATGCTTGTTTAATACTTTAAAATAAAAATGTTAAATATATTAACATTATAGATTAAGTACGTTTTCGACTAACTTATACTCATATTCATAGTTATCCAAAAGGATTGTGAGATTTAAAAGAATTACATGCCCCTTATCATTAATATCCAATGCTCATAAGTTTGCAGGCCTCAAAACGTTTTTACATAGAAATTATAATCTTTGTAGAATTCGAATCCGATTAAAAAACTAACATTGAAATGTACATTAATGAGTTATGTAATTTCAGATACAAAGATTCAGCTCTTATTTATGTCGTTAAAACATTTTATAATAGACCTATCTACTCAAGATGATGAAAAACATTGGATATCACTTCCACACATACTGGCGGCTATCCACAGTATAAAAAGCAGCATTGAAAATACAGAGTTGGCGTTCGCATCCCTCCCATTCTGAATCACCCAATTAACAATGCGAAAGATAAGCTACCTCCAGAATCGGTTTCCCAAGTTATATATAAAATTATATGCAATGACACAAACTGCAAGACAATTTATTTTGGAGAATCTCGTGCCTCTTTGCAAGAATCATTTAGCACAAACACCAATACAATCAAGCTAAGACTAATACAGCTATTAAATCTATTTTCCTCAAATATGAGTCTAAACATAGTTACAGCTTTGAATCACATCCGCCAGTATTGTCTGTTCCAAAAGAAAGAATATTCAAAAGAAATAATACTAAATGCAAAATTAAAGAGACCTGGCACATAGCCAACAATATACATGCAATCAACAACAACAAAAAATTATGTGTCCCCCTATCAAAAAAATGGCCAATATAAATAAATTCATTTATATCTTATAATCAAATTTCATATAAATCATCACTTTTGTGATTCTTCTATAAATCTTACAATCTTCTTCAATAACTATAGCTATGAATATGACTACCAGTTAGTCAAAAGGCTTATCATACTATGTTGAGATATTTAACATTTTTGTTTTACAGTATTAAACAAGCTTTCCCTAGTATACATGTTATATGTATTATTTATACTAAATTGCATTTTTTAAAATTTAAACAGATTGGAATTTCAAAGATTTTATCTAATAGGTTCCTTCCAGTCATAGATAAATGATTAGCAGAGACTAAATATGATTTTAGAGAATCAAGAAGCCCTATAGACATAATTTTTATTGCCAAAAAAATGCCAAAAAAAGTGTTGGTAGCAAAAGAATAATTTACATATTGTTTTTACTAATTTGATCAAGGCATTTCTCAATTAATCAAACAAATTTATGAGTTAAGTTAGTTGGTTATTTACCATTATTATTAAAGATGGAAAATTAGAAGCATTTGAAATAAAAACTAGTGTTAAACAAAGATGGCTTTTTGATCCAACATTGTTTTAAATTTTTATAACAGTGATCTTCAAAACTGTTTATAGGTAGTTTAGTGAAACAAGGATTAAGACTTGGGGTTTGAAGGTAAGAATTTTTAATTTGAATCAATTAAAAGCAAAACAACTTTATTGTCTTGGATTCTGAACTTACAATATGCTGATGATTGTGCTACTTTTTCCATTTCAAAAGACAATGTATAGAATCTTTTCAGTGTTTTGAATGCAATATGTAAAGACTTTGGTTTAATGATTAATGTTAAAAAAAAAAAAAAAGTTTTTTTTATTATTTGCAGTGATGGAAGAAAAATGCTCAGCAACTTTTACTTGAATGGTTATGAACTCAAGAATATTGCTAATTTAAATACCTTGGTAGTTTTAAAAGTAGAAAGGTGGATTTAGATGTTGAGGTACAGCACAACCTTTAATGTGTTGCTGCAGCTTTTAATGCTTTTACGAAGTTTCACCGCAGAAAAATAAATACATAATTAAGTATGGAGATGTTATTTTATGGAACTAAGACTTGGAAAACCTACTGATACAAAAAAAAAATGTATTATAAAAGTTTCGTTTAATAATGCTCCAAATTTTTTTAAAAAATACAATGGCAAGATCACAAGACTAATCAATATATACTTCAACTTGTTGAATGTGATAATATAAATTCCACTATTGTGGAATAACATCTTCATTGTACTGAACATGTAAAATAAATGAAGAATGCAAGATTTCATAAATGATTTCAGTGGAAAATAGATCCTGCCTACATTATAAGAATTATCTCAAAGACATTCTATAGAATTGCAAAAATTGATTGTTTTTATTGGGATTACATGCAAAGAATAAAACACATCAGGAAATATAATTGAACAGAATATTGAAGTATATCAGAAAAAAGTTTTCTGCAGAAGAAATTAAAAAGTAACATCATTAAATGTGAAATAAATAGAAATGTGGATAGCAACTTCTACATGTGGGTATATTTTTGTTTCAACCATTAGTTTCTAAAATCATTGCAAACTTATTTATAGAACAGGTTTTTTCTTTATTTTCTTGCCTTAAAGTTGGAATGGCCATACTTAGTTACAAGTGATTGCTATATGTATGAATGTATTTACTTATATCAGAAACTCATACTGTTTGGGTACAATAATTAATTCAAATTTTTTTAAGGCATTCTTAGGATAATGCTGTTATTTAATTTTATTTTAGTGTCATATTTTTCACAGAACTTTTTTTTTTGAAAAAAAAAAAAGCATATAGTAGATAAAACAAAAACAATATTTCAAAATTGTATAAAATGCTCCCATAATACAGTCTCAATACAGTATCAGGTAGTTAAGTTAATAAAAAATATTCTACATGCCCAATTACAAAATAACTTTTTGTTTTTTTAATTAAAAGAAAATAAAGCTTTTATTATGAGATGAATAATAAATATATATTATAAATTGAGTTTTAGATAAAATGTTTAACTAGTGTGGTCCTCTGCTAATGCGTATGTTAAGATGAGCCTTGAAGTACTTACTTAGTACATTCATTTGCTGCACTCATAAACAAGTGCAGTTTTGAATTCTTTTCAATAATTAAATGTGTTTCAAGCTTTCAGACAACTGGTTCAAAAATAGCCTGATCAAAATATTGGTTAATAAAAAATAATTTATCTGAATAATAAAATTTACAAAACAATGAGTTAGTCCAATGAAGAATGATGAGCTCAGCATAAAAAGAAAATAATTATAGCATTTCATCACTGCTGACATGGATCTCACAAACCCACTAAAATTAAACTTTATCACTATCATCAGTTATGTGCAAAAAGATAAATTTTGCACAATCACACTGATCAATTTATTTAATTTATTTCTATCACTTGCTCTTCTTCAGAAGTTCATAATTATACTTTTTTTTTAATAAATTCATTTTCCAACTTCTTTCCTCCTGTTTTCCTCTTACCTAAATTTTTACATTTGTAACCTAGTCCAACAATATTTTTTTTAATCTTTGCAAAATCCACTTTCTCTAGACCCTGCAATCTTTACACTTTTTTTTATTGATCCAAGTCTCTATTCCATGCCAAAATATATTTCAAACAAAATCATTTACGTACTTCTTTTTTCAAAAAAGCCACAAAATAACATACTTTTATTAAGTTTACATAATTATTGCAATTCTGATTTCTTTGCAATCTTAAATAGGTTAACAAATAAATTTTCCAGATATTTTAAAACACAAACTTTCATCAACCATTTAAATTCATTAGTTTACTTTGATTATTCCAAATAACTATAAATTTGATCTAATCTATTTAGTAGTCATATACATTCTTCCCTTCATTTATTTATATATATATATACATTTTTATTAAAACAATGACCATTTAGTAATTTATAATAATAAAAAAAAAACTTAAAACATAATATACTATTGATCTTCCTTTATTTTACTTTATGCTAATTGATTCAAAATCCTGAGATTTGTTAAACTGTATCTCTTCTATAGCTTTCATAATGTCTCTCTTCAATGTTGCAATCTATTTCAATTTTATCACGCACACTTTCTTTTTCAATTATCAAAAACATTTTTTTATCTCTTTCATCATACAAATCAATTACATATTTTTCCCCCCCTTTTCAAAATTTTTCTTCTTTATTATTAAAGCTGCTATAATGAATTTTTATAGAATTAACTTAAATTATAACTTTTAACAAAAGCAAGAGAAGATATAATTTAAAAAGAAATAAAAATTATTATTTTTACATTTGTTTAATTTCAGGCTTTGATAGATAAGTTCCAAAAATTCAATTTTTGATATCAGTATTATTATACTTCCCAAAAAAATTTGAATAAAATGTAAATAATCTATATCATCATCATCATCATCATCAACCATTATCAATCCACTGCAGGATGAAGGTCTCTCCAAGTTCAATCCATCTTCTCCAATCTTTAGCTTCTCTACTCCACAACACTTTCTTATTTCATCCATCTCACATGTGGTCTCTTTCTGGGTCTTTTACAATCTATTGCAATCCAGTTTAAGATTTCAATTGTTCATCTATTATCATCTCTTCTAGCAACATGTCCAGCTCAACTCCACTTCAATCTTTTAACTATTTCAATGAGGTCAGTAACAACTGTTTGTTCTCTTACCCATACATTGCATTTTAGATCTCTTCTTGTTACTCCCAACATGCATCTCTCCATACTTCTTTGAGTGGTCTGAAATCTCTGTATTGCTCTTCTATTAAATGTCCAAGTCTCAGATCCATAAATAAGAACTGGTAAAACACATTTGTTAAAAACCTTCCTTTTCAAACACATAGGCATATTTCCTTTTAGTATCAAGTTATTTCTATCAAAAGCACTCCAACCAAGTTTAATTCTACGATTAATTTCCTCCATTATATTTCCATCATCTGTATTAATAATCCGACCAAGATATTTTTAACTATCAACTTCTAATTCATCATAATCTATCTTTATTTTTATATTTTGAGAAAATCCATTAAACATTACTTTAGTCTTTTTAACATTTATCTTTAATCCTACTTTCATCTGATAACTCCTGCAACATTTCCTGCAGCTCTGAAGCATTATTTGCAAAAACAATTATATCATCTGCAAAATCTAAATGACTTAAATAATTTCCATTTACTTTAACTCCTTTAGTTTCTCATTTTAATCCACAAAATATTTCTTGTAGCACTGCTGTAAAAAGTTTTAAGAGATATAGTCATCTTGTCTTAAACTCTTCTCAATGTTGACTTTCCCATTATCATTATGTAATCTAATTGTTGCTGTTGCATTTTTATAAATATTCTTTAAAATATGACAATATCCTGGATCTATACCTTGATGATCCAATGCTTTAATCACTGAAGAAATGTTTATAGAATCAAATGCCTTTTCATAATCTACAAATCCAAAACATAATGGCAACTCATATTCATTTGCCCTTTCTATAACTTCTCTCAATACCTGGATATGATCTACTGTACTAAAACCACTTTTAAATTCAGCTTGTTCTCTTGGTTGGTGGAAATCCAATGTTCTCTGTAGATGAGTTGTAATTATCATGGTAAAATTTTTGTATAAAACTGATAAAAGGCTGATAGGTCTGTAATTTCTAATATCTTCTTTATCATCTTTTTAAAATATTAATATTATTACTGCATTCTTCCAATCATCTAGTACATCTTTATCATTTAGACGTTTGGTTTATAACTTTGCTAAAAAAAAAATTCTATTTCTTCACCTGCTTCTTTTAATACATCAATTATAATTCCATCATTACCTGGAGCTTTTCCTTTCTTCATACATTTAATTGTATGTCTCACTTCTTCATTTAAAATTCTGGGCAATTTCAAAAGATGTAATAGATATCGGAAGTACTTGTTCTTTATTTCTATATAATCCATATATCACAATTTATTATTGGAAAACAACAAAAATACAAGTGTTTACCAATATCATGTAAAAAAATTGAAGCTTATAAAATATCTTCTCCAATTAAAAAAAATAACTATTTTATTTTTGTAAAAATATATATCAAAAATTTATTTGGATACTTTGGTATTGTTCATGCTATGATGTATTTACTCTGGTGATATTTTCGTCCAATAATAGTTATTCAAAGTTTCCATTAATAATGTCATGGCAACCAAGAATCTTGGCACTGACTAATCCATGTCAAATAAACTGATTTATTCCTTTCCATTTTAGAAGACATTAAATGGTTCACTTTGCCATAGTGATCCCCCCCCTCCCCCATATAATACACGTTTTGCATCATTTATAAGTAATACGGCTTTATATTTAAAATTACATTTACTTTCTATACAGGCAGTCTTCTACTTTAGTACCTAATTGGTTTTTGAAATATGTATGAAAGTTGAAAATTATAAAAATAGAATAATGTAAAAAAAATATCAAAAAGGATTTTCAAAATACATGTATATATATTTCTGCTAAGTATTATGTTTCTATTTTTTAAAAAAAGTTCAAAGAAACCTTAACATATAATAAATTTTCATGCTTAATATTTTTTATCTATTTTTTTAAATATTTTAATTGATAAAACAATGAGGCTAAATACAGTATATAGAAACATGTGACACAATCATATATGTATAAGATCTAGATGAATAATATTAAAAAAAGTTTAAAAGCATAATAAAGATTAACTTGACAATGTAAGAATTTGGAAATATTCCTTAAGTTTGTTTTTCATGATTGAACATATTGTCAATCGACTTAAATTATATAAATGATTGATAGAAGGAAAAGATTCACCATCTTTGTCTCGATCATCTGAAGATTATGAGACCTTGACTTCTTTGTGTTTCTATCAAGTGCTATTTTTTCATTTTTCACTCACATTTATATATTAATAAGACCAAGTTTTTTCACAAAACAGAAATGTACATGAAGAGATAGCACACATTCTAACATAAAGTGACAAATCAACACAGCATTAATTCAAAACATCTCTGCTCAAGAGTGAACCTGTGATGCCGAAAATGGAAGTGATTAATATCAGAGGTGGAGAGGGACTAGTAACTAATAGTCCATGAGAAAGAATCATTACATATAAAACTGCACACATTTTTAAAAATCAAAAATAGGAAATGTGTAAGAAATAGCAAATTGTACACCTGTATTTGGGTTTTGTATTTTTTTTACTAAAACTTTAAAAAAAAAAAAAAATTAAAATACACCATTACCCCGCTTAGCGATGGCAATTGGTCCTCCAAAACTCATCATTAAGCAAGAATATCGTATACAAAATACGAAATTATAATGGGGTTCTATGGGAAAAAAATTGGTCGGTTCCAGTCGACGTAAAACATTCACACTGGTTTCCAAGCTCAAAGATTTTCTTGATTTTTTCATGACAATGATGACAAAATACGGTATCTAAAAAGAAAAGTTTTATATCACTAGGAAAAAAAATGCATATTTTCATTTGAAAAAGTACAGAACAGCAAAAAGAAAGAGAAAGTGAAACTAAATTTGAATTTAAAAGTTTTTATATTCTTCCACAGAAGTTTTTCATCGTAATGAAAAAAAAATCCATACTGAAGTGCTTTTTTTTAAAATTTGTATTACAGTATATATTACTACTATACATTTATGTTTATTACTTATGTGAAATTATTCAAATTAAAAAACAATGTTTAATTATTAATTATTTAATTGAACATAAATACTTATTACTGTACTTCACAGTAACAAAATGCTTAATGCTTATCGTAAAGCAGTCAACTTTAGAAAAAAAAATCAACTTATTTTAAAAGAAAAAAAAATCTAACGTCTAATTTTCTAAAACATACAGCAAAGTTTATTTTTCTTTTATTTTTTTTACTATATTTTTAGTAATGTAATAATGCCCCCCCCCCCAATTTGTGTAGAAGAAAATTCATTAACATTTATTTTAAATACAATCTGTTTTTCTTTTTAAACTTTTCTAATTTGACATTTGCGTTTTAAAATGTTTTTCTTTTGATTTGAAACAACTTGAGTGTAAACAACATATTTATTAACGAAGTTACAAAATCAATAACTATTTTTACTTAATTATCCAGGTGTTCTAAAAATAATCGATCGTAATTAATAAACACATGCACACAGTTTAATATTCATATTTAGTGTTTTCCTGAAAGTTTGTGATCTTTAGAAAAATTAAACTTTATTTAAATAATCCAAGTACTGTACATTATATTTAAATAAAGTTTAATTTTTCTAAAGACATTCAACACTTATATATACAGTATTATAGATTCAGTAATTCTAGATATTTTAAGTTTATACGTTCTATATTCAAAATACTGAATGCAGCACTAACATTGTTTTATGAATAAAATATTGTATGTGTATACAATTACAGCAAAGTCATTACCTGTATATATATTACAATAATATACTTTTGCTTTTGGGTAAAATGAATTTAAAATACCTATATCTCTGATGTCATCAGTGACGCAAAATTCAAGATGGTTGCCAAAATTTTTTATTTATTTATTTTTTCCGATCGTTATAGTGAAAAATCGATTGTAAATTGAAGTAGTGAGTACAAATTGATGATGATCACTATTGTGAAATATCGCTAAATAGTCAATCGCTAAGCGGGGTAAAGGTGTATAACATTAAACTTGCAGCAAATGTATCACATTATCTGTAAGTAATTCTTTTATTTATTTGAAAATACAGTGGTAAAAGTTGTTATATTTGCGGTTTTTTTTTTTTTTTTTAAAAAAAAAAAGATAATTAAAATATAAGATTAAACGTACAGTTCACCATTTGTAGATAAAGGTACACAACTTTATCTTACAATCGTCCCATCTCCCCCACCTTAGCTTAAAAAAAATGGGAATCTAAAACTTTGTTACAACTCACCATTTAAAAAATATTTTAGGGTTCTTTTTCATATTTCTCAATTTTTCCGTAATGAATATCTCTCCATCGTTGGAAAGTACATATTTGTTTGTTTTTAGATTTGAAGTTTGCTATTACACATAGTATACCAAGAGGGGGAAAATGGCTTTGATGACATGTAGTGTCATACTAAAAAGGCACAATCCACAGTATCTGTTTTATTTAGTATAAAAATATATTTATTCATTTTTCCATAATGAATATATATAACTATTATTTTTTTTAGATTTGAACTTTCATATTACACATGCTATGATGTATTTTCGAGGTTATGTATGTTTCCACAACACCTCCATAGGATCTGTAGATAAATTTTATCAATTAAGTTTGTCTGCACATTCCTTGAAGCTGTCATTTTAAACATATCGCAAATTTAGAGTAATACATGATTGGAGTAATACAACATAGCAAGGATAATACCAAAGTACCATTTATTTTTTATGTTTAAAAAAGTGATAATAAAATGATGACATATTTTAATTGGCTTTCAGAGACCCAATATGATCTAATAAATTTGGAAAAATCCATCTACTTCAATTCAAAAGCTAACTACTATTAGAAAAAGAATAAAAGCATACTTCTGCTACAGTTTTTTAAAATCTAATAGAATACATTCTTAGAAGGTTTAATGAACATAGAAATGCTAAGAGTCATCTACACCTATAATAAAAGTTATTACTAATAATTTAAATGTCTAGTGACTCTTATAGAAATTAGTTTATATGTAATATTATAAACCAGATTTGGATTTTTCATGAATTTATTATGTAAATAAATCAAAGTATGGGTTCATTTTTATGTAAATTATCTTCAAATATGTTTTAGCAGTAATAGTTGCTACGAAAACTATGAATCGCCAATGATATTTCCTATCTCTTTAATTTCTAATCTAAGTAGTTATATAGATTTAAATCCAGAAAGCTATTTTTTACAAGCATCAGGATTCAGAAGATCACAATTTCTTTAAAGATCCTGTGAATAAGATTTCATTTTCCCCAGAAAATTCTAATATATTATTTGATTTTTCATGGATTTATGATGTAAACAAATCAAAATGTGGGATCATTTCCACTAAATTAGTTTCAATAATATTTTAGCAATGATGTTGTTTACAGAATAAACAAACAAAAAAATCAAATTTAATAAATACAATTCTTTGGAGAGATGAAATATTATTCACAGGAAGTTTAAAAGAATTGTGATCTTCTGAATCTCAGTGCCTATAAAAAATACTTTCTGATTTCAAATCCATATAAACTTGGATTAAAAATGATAGAATAAAAGGTCGCTTAGCTTCTGGACTTAACACATTTGAAAATAATTTACATGAAAATGATACCACAATTTGATTTGTTTACATCATAATTCCATGAAAACTTCAATTCTAACATATACAATTCTCTAAGGGAGACTATTATTCACAGAATGTTTAAAGGAGTTGTGAGTTTCTGAATCCTAGCGAGGGATCTATAACAACATGGGTTAAAAATAAAATACAGTTTATTTATAATTAAACTTATGATTAAGAAGTTTTTAGTGAACAAAGGCAAAAAAAAAAAAGATTTAGTTTCGGGAACTATAAGTGGCAATTCATGGTTTACCTAGTAACATAACTACTAAAACATATTTGAAGTTAATTTACATTAGAATTATAATATACCACACTTTGATTTGTTTATATATTACATAAATGCATTAAAAATATTTTTTAATTTAATATAGTTCTAGAAATTACAAGTAAAGAAAATTTAGATATACAATTTAATACTGCTAGATGACAGTACAGTAAAGAGTATTGAATCCCATATAATTAAAATTTTTATTTTTTCAGTATTTTTTTTTTGTTGAAATTGTTTGCAAACTCTAAAAAGTTGTATTGTCATCAAGAAAATATATATTTGCAAAATTTCAACTAGATTGGAAATTGGGAAGTGGGTGAAAATTCAATTACAAGATATCTCAGACAAATAGATGAAAAAATAAACAAACAAAAAAAACCCAGCGTAAATTAAATGAAAGCATATAAAAATTCTCATTATTCATAACAGTGACTACCCTATTAATGTCTTTCGTTTCTTTGTCCCTGATGAAGAGATGTTCAAAAGTTCTTTATGCTTTAGTAAGCTATTGAATCTCTTTTACATGTGTGTGTATATATAATATTTAAATGCACGTATATTGCCCATACTAAACTTAATGTAATTGTAAGAGATTTAAAACTCAGACTTCCAAACTCCCTACAGCTATCCAATTCATCTTATTCAATTGATATATGTGACTACATACATGTGAAAAAGTAAATGATTTCCAAATATATCGTTCTGAACCAGCACTTATCAGTTGGTCCAGATCACTATCTCCAAAAGATACTCAGTAAGTGCTCAGTTTATAATAAGATAACAAATCTTCAAACTTTAATGGACAAGCACCAAATACATTGGAGATCATTTATCTTTTTCACATGTATGTATGTGGTCATGTATAACGGTTGTATAAGATGTATTGGATAGCTGTAGGGAGTTCGTAAGTTTGAGTTCAAGTCCCTTATATATATAGATGAATGTATACATATATTACAGCAGTGATAAAAGTCTGAT
>JAQFVV010009569.1:0-11563 GCA_028023455.1 Epiperipatus broadwayi | reverse complement strand
TGTACCTATATTGATATAGGCACATATAATTTTTATCTAAAATTATTATTAAAGTAATCTTTAAGTAAAGAAAAACATAAAATTAAATGTTGAAGAGTTTATTCAGTTTGTTTTAGAAAAAGATAGGAATTAAATAGTTTTTATTAGTATTCGTAAAAATATAAATATACAAATCTCTTTTCATTCAAGTTTAATTAAAGAAAAAATAATGTTAAAACTAAATAGTAAATTGTATTAAAAATATATGACCGTATATATGTGCGATTGTCAACAATAGAATAAATGTTATTATAAAGTTAAAGAAGATTATTATTAAAAAACACGGCAATGGTTATTAATTAAAATATAAAACAACATCTCTGCATGGCTATTACTAATTACGCAATCTTCCAAAACACGTTTATCAAATGATTATCATTGGAATTTGACAACAGATCTTTGCCGGAGATATCAGAAAGACAACAAGGCGCAGGTATAAATAGACTCTTTTTTATCGGACAGTAATTCATTCCACAAATTAGTTGAGACAGTTCGTTCCACAAATTAATTGAGTTGAGACAATCAGTTCACAAAGTTAGTGCAGTTCGGAAATTAATTGAGTCAGTTAATAAGCAAAATGCACCTCCAGCCCAGATGTCCGAGAAAACAGCAGATCTGCCCATGAAATAATGTCAGCTTAACATCGTAGAAAATCTCCGTCCGTATCTAATTGTCTTCGATAGTAATAATCGTGAAAATCAGGAAACTCAGCAAGGAAACGTCCCAGCCGGCTGGAAGCATTCATACTGGAACCATTCATACCGGAAGAACAACAAACAAGAAGAAAACAAAGTGTTAAATCTACGTTCAAAATCCTAGGTAAAACATTTACTTATTTTCGTTATACTGTAATAGCCATTGCATTTCATTAATTCGTGCGAATCCTCCAAGAATCTAATTATATGAACTCGATATCATACATAAATGAACTATTGATGTGTGTGATTAAATTTCAAATGCTATGTAATACTTTAATATTATTATGTGTGTGCATGAGTTAATAAGTGCGTGATCATTATATCAACGTTTATTAGTTAAATTAGAGTGTACTGTTATTAAATCTATAGGAATATTTAAACTATTTAGAAATGTTAATTTAAAATATGTGTGTGTTTTATTAGAATTATAAAATGTTTAAATTTAGTAAATAAATGTTAGTTAATAAATTATCTTTAAAATTAAACTTTATTTGTCGGTCAATTCTTTTTATCAATTCTTTTACAATTCTTTTTATAAATTCTTTTTAACAAATTCTTTATCAAGTCTTTTAACCACTAATTAAGCATAATCTATTAGTGATTACAAACAACTGAGCTAGTCGTGGATTTAGGCGTTGGGTTAGTTGCCACTATTCAAAGTGCGTTGTCTATTCTTTTAGAATAAGCAGCTGGCGCCCGTGTTTATACACAAACAAAAAAAGTGCTTTGAACTTGGTGTTGAACTCAACAGTCGAGAAGAAGTTATGTCCTGGAAATGTAACGTTAGTTATATACTTTATAGCTATCGTTTGGGCATACATACTCTCCGAGTATGTTCTTCTCTGCCTAAGAGGCCGGTGTTTCGAATCCACATATTCGAACACGGTTCAATATATATAATGCTTATTATAATTTGTGATCATGTGATGTTTAGTGGTTTAACACCAATCCTGCCTAATAGGATAGTGGTGGCTATGGTTGTTAAAGAGCCAAAGACACCAAAATGTATGAGTACTGAATTGAGTTCAGACCCATATGACTATATAAGCTATTGAGCTTGGATTGAAAATATTAATAGTGTTTTCAATTTCATTCTCATAGTTTTGTAGTTAAATAAAGTTAAAAGGTGGGTGCTGGAGGGTTGCATTAGATCCTAAGATCTAGGTGCAGTGCTCTCAGATCCAAGGCTCCTCACTGATGAAGGCCACAAGCCAGAAACTAGTCTGGGGATGTTGGATGAGTAGGCACTAGATAGGGATTTTATGCACAAGCCTTCTGGCATCCATTGATTGCTCTTGTTAGCACAAGATGGCACTACTATATGGGGAGTGTTGTTTTGTTTTGAATTGTTTAATAACAATTATTGTGCTAGTATGAGATAGTGATCATGTGATGTTTAGTGGTTTAACACCAATCCTGCCTAATAGGATAGTGGTGGCTATGGTTGTTAAAGAGCCAAAGACACCAAAATGTATGAGTACTGAATTGAGTTCAGACCCATATGACTATATAAGCTATTGAGCTTGGATTGAAAATATTAATAGTGTTTTCAATTTCATTCTCATAGTTTTGTAGTTAAATAAAGTTAAAAGGTGGGTGCTGGAGGGTTGCATTAGATCCTAAGATCTAGGTGCAGTGCTCTCAGATCCAAGGCTCCTCACTGATGAAGGCCACAAGCCAGAAACTAGTCTGGGGATGTTGGATGAGTAGGCACTAGATAGGGATTTTATGCACAAGCCTTCTGGCATCCATTGATTGCTCTTGTTAGCACAAGATGGCACTACTATATGGAGAGTGTTGTTTTGTTTTGAATTGTTTAATAACAATTATTGTGCTAGTATGAGATAGTGATCATGTGATGTTTAGTGGTTTAACACCAATCCTGCCTAATAGGATAGTGGTGGCTATGGTTGTTAAAGAGCCAAAGACACCAAAATGTATGAGTACTGAATTGAGTTCAGACCCATATGACTATATAAGCTATTGAGCTTGGATTGAAAATATTAATAGTGTTTTCAATTTCATTCTCATAGTTTTGTAGTTAAATAAAGTTAAAAGGTGGGTGCTGGAGGGTTGCATTAGATCCTAAGATCTAGGTGCAGTGCTCTCAGATCCAAGGCTCCTCACTGATGAAGGCCACAAGCCAGAAACTAGTCTGGGGATGTTGGATGAGTAGGCACTAGATAGGGATTTTATGCACAAGCCTTCTGGCATCCATTGATTGCTCTTGTTAGCACAAGATGGCACTACTATATGGAGAGTGTTGTTTTGTTTTGAATTGTTTAATAAATAGATAACAGCTTAAATTAGATATAAATAAATTAGAAGAGATATCAATTCCACTCATCATGCCTAATACATTTTTTTGCTACGATTACCATACTACATAATAAATATAACGGTAATAAACTATTATAAACAGTCTTTCAATCCGAAGAAGTACTTTCGCTTAATTTCTTAACCTGCCTTAACTGCTGTTAAATTCAAATAACAAAACAGAAGCAAACAACATTAACTCAAATCCCATGAATCCCGAATTTTAATGTTAACAGCTTATCTATTAATTAAATTAATTTTATTCTTATTTATAAAAATTGCCTCTTTAATTTTTCTTTTATTATGATTCTCTCTTCATGAAGAATCTTCACACTTTCAATATCAAACTTTAAATTTTTATTTACATATCCTTTCATGATCAAAGAAAACTGAAGCAGTCATTAAATCACTATAATTTTTACTTTTTACATGCTTATATAACAATTCATGCTCCTTTAATCTTTTTTCAATACTGCACCTTGATTCACCTATATATGATAATATACATCCACAAAAAAATTCATATTCAACCTTACTTTTTTGCTTGACAGATATGACATTTTTAGAATTATTCACTAATTTATTAACATTATTTGAAACACAAAATGAAACATTAAACACATTCTTATATATATCCTTAAAAATTTTCACATGAGCATTTGAAATAAATCTTCAACTCCTTTAAACTATTATAACTCTTTTTCAATTGACATAAAATATTGTTAATCTGTTCCATCTTATACCCAACTTCAAACAACTCCTTGGCAAATATCTCAATATTTTTCAATTTATCACACTGGCAACAACATAACTTTTCATCACAAAACAAAAAAGATCTGAAACTTGCCATCCTATGCATAATTGGTACTTTTGATTTACAATTTATATATCCTCATTTTTTCAATGGTTTGATTATTAATTTATAACTTAACATACTATTATCTCTTGTAATAATTAAATCCAAATACTTAATACTTTTGTCTTGTTCCTTTTCAATACTCCATTTCAAGCCATTCAGATTATTTACCTCCTCTACAAACAAATTTATAGTATTGGTATTTCCGCAAACAAAAACATCATCCACATACCTTTTGTAAATTTTAATATCTTTAAAAACACAATATTTAAAATACTACTCTCATATGTAGACAAAACAAAATTCCAAACTTGTGCAAGAACAGGCAGACCCATAGACCAACCTTTAGACATTTTATAATATCCACTTTCAAAAGAAGCAACAATGTTATCATCAAAAATTTTTTAAAGAATCAATAATACATTTTATCACATATTTACAAATACCTTTACTTTTGAACTGTTATATCTAATGAAGCAATAACATCATTCTAATTAATCACTATATTTTTAATATTATCTACAAAGTCAAAAGATAAAGCAATAGTATTTTCCCCAAGTCCTAAAAACTCCTGTAACAGTTTACCAATATATTTAGAAGTCTGATACAAAAATGAACCACCAAAATCCATCACAATTCGCAAAGGATTATTTTCTTTATGTAACTTTATATTTGCAAAATTATGAAGACAGTACACATTATTACTTAAAGCTTTATTTTTAGCATTTTTTTAAAAATATTAATAAATTTTCTCTGATCATCAATATTATATTCTTCAATCAAAAAAAAGCCAAGTTTCTCCATTTGCATTTTAACTTTCTCAATATACTGACATTTCATCATTAAACACATCCGCATCGTCTTTATCTTGTTTCAAATAAATCATATTATCATTCTTCAGCCTCTGTTTAAATTCCAAAATAGCCAATTCCCATGACTTATCATATGGCATCGCATTAAATTTATTATAATTAATTTTCTTTATAATTTCATCAGCAATATAACTAGCACCAGGAATCATTGCAAATGAATTTTGAACAGCCACAATTAGTTCCAAATTATAATCATTCCAATTCCCACCTACATATTTAGCTCCACAACTTAAAACATATTTCTGAATCAAATGTATCTTTTTATTTGGCAAATTAACAAAATTCATATCATTATAAGCTTGTGGATACCACTTGTTAAATAAAAAATTGATTTTCTTCTCAAATTTATTACATAATTTAAGTTTAAATAATTTAAATCCAGTATTTGTCTTAAGGTTTGTAATGATGGTATATTATAAGATGTGATATGTTGGACTATTTCCATCATTTATGAGTGAATGTTGAATGCATAGAAAATTTTAAACTTTATTTAAACTTTCCAAATACAAACAACTTGTTAGTACTTGTGTGTTATTACTAACAAGTTGTTTGTATTTGGAAAGTTTAAATAAAGTTTAAAATTTTCTATACATTCAACATTCACTCATAAATGATGGAAATAGTCCAACATATCATATCTTAATTTAAATCCATTTTCACAAACATTTTTTTTATATATGTTCCAAGCATGCCATTCATAACATTTTGTTTTATTAACTCATAAAAAGTGTTGCAATGTTTCTCATCACTATTCTTTGTAGCATTTCTGAAACCTTACTATGGTATTGTTATGAACCACGGCAACTGGTTAAAAATCATTACACCATACAATAAAATGTATAAGTTTATCATTCAGTTCTATAAAACATTGTTAAGAAATATGAAGTATTAATATCAACACATATCAATATTCACACTTTATATAGAATTTGCCAACTTTCAGATGCAATAACTAAAAAAATTAATATCAACAAATCTACTTGAGCCTGGATCCAACTGACTGTGGTACAACTATAATGCAATTAAGAAGAATATTCATTTTATTTATTTCAGAATCATCTTCTATAAACTTGAATAATCATTATATATCAGATGGTAGTAAAAAAAAAAATCTATAACCACATATTAGCACACATTTAGCAGTTACTTTTACTTTTTTATCATCTAAACTAATGATTAAAAATATAATAACTTTAAGGTTTTGAACCTATGTCAGCCTGCCTGTATATTTTTATCAGTCTGACACTAGACCAGTAACAATATTTTAATGATCGCCATTTTATATTAACTATAAATATTTTTCACTCTTTGGCAAAGACGGCATAAGTCAAAGCATCATAAGACTTTCCACATCTTAATTAGAAGTAATTCATTCTACTCCAAAGTCTCTATTATAAGCTTTATAACTAAAAAATTGTAAAAGAAACCAATGTTATATATATGTTTTCCATTTAATTTAGATTTTAGTAGAAGGGAGAATAATGATCAAACAAATGATCATCAATGATAATTATTTACAAATGCTTGCTATTCAGCTTAACAGTGACTTATACAAAGCTATAACAAAATTTTAGAAACCATTAATTGCTAAAGCAGTTTAATAATGAGAAGAAAAAAAATCATATGTAGATTAATAAACTTAACTTGACAGTAAAACAGCAATATTAAAACATGCTGAATAATTCAAACTGTAATTAATGTTCATTAGTCTATAATATGAGACCAGAATACATTAATGTTAAAATAATTACAAGCCAACACAAAGTCTAATTGCAAGTCAACACAAAATTCACCAAAGATAATGATCACATGATAAAATGATCATAACAGTTATTACATAATTAATTAAAGGATCTATCTTTTGGCATAGATTTATTAATAAATATTAAAAAAAATTACAAACTATAAATCTAAAGATTACTGCTTTAAAAATGAATCTTAAACACTAAATATTACATTAAAATATCCATGTTAAGCATAAATAACTTAAAGACACCAAATGGACAATATCAATGAGGAACACTGGATCACATATCACCATTCAATATTTAATAACTGCCTTTATTTCTTCTCTACTATTCAATCTAGAAACTTGAAAGTCTTAATGTCTTATGTTTTCAACTTAAACTAATTTAGTCACCTGTTATATAAAATTGATAATCGTTGACTGTATATTTTAATGATACCAATTACATATTAACTATAAGCACTTTTGATCATTTTGGCAAAAAGAGTAATATAAGTCATAATCACTGAAATTTATTTTTAAAAATTTATTAAAATGATTCTCCCATTCAAAATTCTTTAAAAATTTTTACTTTCTGGAAAAAAAAACCAATTCAAAGATACCCATTCAGCATAGTAATTTACTGACATTTATTGAAATGAATTTTGTTTAGTTTTCTTTAATTTTATTTTCAAATGTACAATTTATTTACTGTAATGTGTTACTTGTCAAATGTGTGCTTTCAAGACTAAATTAAAAACAATAAATATTCCTTAAATAAACTGTAATTTATATTAAAATAATACAATTTTCCAGTTGTGAAAATTTAAAAGGCCCCTTCATAATTTTGTCCCAAATGATAAAGTTGCCAAACTGTAGAAAGCATTTGATAAAAGCTCATATAAAAAATATTTGATATTTTTATACATATATAAACATATTTTTTAAAATGGTTGAAAGATTGTAGTTACATCTATTTTTTATTATGCAAAAGAGTAAAACATAAATCACTAAAAATCATTTTAATGGTTAAATAAATAAAAATTATGAAATAAAGTTATTATAGGAGAAGTGAGTGGGATTAGAAACTTTTTCATTTTTAAATAATGTAATATTCTGTCACTATTAAGAGATAAATCCAAACTGTAAATTTTTTATATTTACATTATATGTTTTGTTAATTGTTATATTTTTGATAAATTATAAATTCATTTTAGAAAATCATGAGTATGAGTTTGAATTTATATTTAATATAAAAAAAGTAACCATATTTAAGCACTAAATATTTTTAAATCAATTGAAAATATAAAAAAATTATAAAAAAGTAAAGAAGAATCTGTTTTGATAATTTTCTTTTAGTTACTTCCTCAATGCTGTTGCAATCAGAAAACAGAAAAATAATGCACTAAAGATATCTTAAGTGCTACATTCAAAGCAGATCGCTTTTCATTATCAACTAACATCTTTAATCTCATGCTAAACAAGATTAAATTACTTAGTGTAACGAGACAGCGTTACATCAATATTAAATCTAGGATACATCGATAAACACACACACACCAGCAAGCAACATAAAACACTCGTAACTTTATTTTCGTAATTAGTAATAGTTTTCTTTCTCTCATAAATACATTTATAAAACATATTGATAAAATGCAGACGGTAAAACGTCTAATTAAATGATTAAAGCCTTTAGATAATAAAAATAATAACAAAAAATAATTTGCTTTCCTAAATAATAAAATATAAGATGCACTCCTAAAATAATAAAAATAATTATCAATCAAAATCACCACGGGGAATTAAAAAATGTTTATTTTAGAAATATAATTTTAACTAGAATAAAACTTATAGAAAAGATTTGAGGAAAAGATAAATGCTCGACTTCTAAATGTAAAATAACTTGTATTGTTCTAGTAAAACACACGCACACACGCATGCCTTCGAGGTGTGAAGGAATAAGGTTGGTTGAGTGAGATTGCAAAATGAGATTGTCCCAAAATAAATATTGCCTTTAGCACAAAGAGTGAGTGAGCAGGTACCTCAAACGCGGACCTGAACGACAACTCCAAGAACAGGGAACTATGGGGGTAGATTGGATCCCAAGATATGGATCAACCTTTATAAATACTAGTCAAAACCTATTCAATGGTTAATTTTGGAAAGAATTGTTTGGATTCAGTTCGATTCGATTCATTTCGATTGATACATTCTCATTATTGTGTTTTTTTTATTTTCCAATTCTCAGTACGCTGAATTACCACCTGCTCATTTATTCCGATGCTTATGCTTTTATTTAAAATTAGAATTGTTCTGAATTAGCTTGGTTATTCCTCAATATTTAAAATGATCATCATGAAATTAATACCAAGAGCGTCGACTGTCATGAGGGGCTAATAAACCCTTCAGTGACTGATCGGCGCTCCGCTACTGAAATATCTCCGAAGCTATGAAATTCTGATAACATCGTCGTGTTAAGTGAATGCTCCTAATAAAAGAAATGTTCCGTGAAACACCCAAACTCGTCCAGACCAATCGACCTTCGTTGCAACCAAGACAAATCCTAGGTAAATATGTTTTTTTATTCTGTTCACTCACTCAATTAATAAACTCGTAAGGCAATCTCGTAATTAACCAACATAAATTTACTCAAATAAATCTTAAGACTTTCCTCGTCATGATAGTTTATCTTTGTTACTGAACTTTGTAAACATGAACTTTGAACTTAAGTGAAGCTAAGGAAAGATTATAAATTTATCAAATAGAAAGGAACTTTCTCGTTATTCAAATTGTGTTATGAATATTTATGGTTCTCTGTGGGCGTGAATGTATGTGCGCGTGTGTAATAAATCAATTAATAATGTTTGTAATAAATCAATTAATAATGTTTTATAATAAATCAATTAATAATGTTTTCTTTTCATATTTAATAAACTTGTTCAATATCTAATCAAGTCGAGCATATCTCAAATCTTTTCACACACAATCAAAACCGTAGTCATTTATTCTTTGATAACTTATCTTTGAAGTAGATTTAGTTAATTCTAATTTTCATTTAGTTATTTTTATTAATTATGTCACCATCGTGCCGTAAGTCACGATGTTTCTTATTTCACCTTAGTTAAGATAGATTTAAGAGCGGGCGGGTCTATAATCAAAGAAACGTCAACAAATTATGTTATATACAATAAAGCGGGGGGATGAACTTGTAAGCCTTGTGTTCGGGGCGTAAGCGAACAACCTCATAGGTCAGTGATAACCAATAAACGATCTTTATGCCGTGATCGACTTAGTAGAAAACCTTGCTGATTTTAATTAGCGGACAACGCGTCTTCTCCGGGAGGAGTCATTTTAGAAACAAACATGTAACAACCTTGAGACACCTTATTGGTCCATGCTGGGAGTTTTGAGCTAGTGGGTGGGATTAGACTTCGAAATCGTTTTGACATGATGGAAGGTGATGCGAGTAGTTAAAATCAACTTAAATAATCGTATCTGGCGCCCCCTTATGTGGATCGTGAATAACTGTCGATGTAAGAAAAAAAATAAAGCCTTACGCTATGTCATGTTTGTTTCGAAGCCCGTAATCTCGGGGGATATATAGACGGGTCACCGTTACATTGGCGCTTCCAACGTGAAGCTAGTATAAATGAAGCTTCTAAACATAAAGAAAAAGCAAATCTAGATACTAGCAAAAGCGGCCGAACTGGGAGAAGACGCGGAAATATTTATGTAAACAAAAAGCTTGAAAAAAAAAAAAAAATATATATATAAACAAACGGAACAAAATCGCGGCGATTCTTAACATCGCAAATGGGTAAACAAAACATCGGGAACCGGAGCAAAATAAACAAAACAAATAAAGCATAGCAGGAGATAAGGGAGCGGACGCCGATCGGTCGCTGTCACCATAGAACAAATAAAATCAAAAGTAAAAAGAACCACATTACCGTAAACAGTAGTGACGAAAGTAGAATAGGACAAAGATAAAATAAACATCAAATCATGGAAGAAGAGACAAATGAGGACATGTGGGAACAGACGGGAGAAAGTCCCATCCAGTTTAAAAAACAGGATACGCAAAATGAAGGGGATATCAAAACCCTAATAAGGATGATGACGCAAATGATGGCCGAAATGAGGGAAGATAGAGAAGAGCGGAGAAGAGAGAGGGAAGATAGAGAAGAGCGGAGAAGAGAGAGGGAAGAATTTAGAGAGGAGATAAGGCGACTACTCGGGGGAAAGGAAAGGAAGCTAGAAGAGGACAAAGGGGAGGAGAGTAGTTTAACCCAAGTTAAGGAAGAAATAACTCAGAATGCGCCGAAGACGGACAGGACGGAGGCAGACCTGAGGGAGCTAAAGGAGAAAGTTGAGATCCTAACGGAGGACGTAGGAAAAGGCGAGAGGCATCAGGACGTGATAAAACAAGCGATCAGGCAGACTGAAGAGGCGTGTCATGAAATTAGGCAACAACAGGACGAGGCCCGAGAGACAATGGGGGAGTGGGGACAGAGAATTCAAAGGATTGAAGCCGACCAAGGGCATGGGAACATGAGTAGAAGGATGGAAGAGATGGAGAAGAGATGGGAAAGGCAGATGTCGCAACGGGACACAAGTCATGTATGGGCGGAGAGGCAGATGAAAATCGAAATATTTAGAGCCGGGATGAACGAAAACCCAATGGACCACCTCGAAAGCGTCAGGAATCTGTTTCGAGAGCCGACGGAGAGAGAACCGGATCGAGTAAATATTGCGAGCGGCTACTTACAGGGCCCAGCGAGAGACTGGTGGAGAACGCTGGAGTTTAAACCCCGGTCATATGAGGAGTATAAAGAAGAAGTCTTGCGGTGTTTCTGGAACACAGCACGCCAGGAGGGGACTTATTTTAGGATCACTAGGGAGAAGTACGGGGGAAGGCCCAACGAGACGGCCACACAATTTTATTATAGGCAGGTGGCGAGCCTTCAACAATTGCCGGCATACCCTATGACAGAGACGCAGATCATATCGATAATCAGACACAATATGCCGACCACCCTAAGACGCATGATGCTAG
>JAQFVV010009568.1:0-11579 GCA_028023455.1 Epiperipatus broadwayi | reverse complement strand
TTGGTGGTATATTTCTGTCTGGAACCCTAATTTTGTTTAATTGTCTAGAATCTAAACAAAATCTCATCGACCCATCTTTCTTCTTTCCCAATCCAGTATTTTATTAATTTGCTTAGATATATCTTCCCGATATTGGTATGGAATAGGATATGATTTAGATTGAAATGGTTGATCGTGAATTAATCTAATTCTCTGCTGGAATCCCTTTATCTCTCCTGGTATGTCTGAGAAAATAGAATTAATTTTTTTTTTATAATAAATCATAATTTTAATATATCCTCACTTTCACGCAAATTGGATTATGTGAGTTTACTCTCTAAGAGTGCTTCTGGAATGTTAGATTTTATACAATCAACTTCAGTTAAATCATATATTGGAAGCAATGCCATCTACAAGACTTCATCATTTATTTTAACTGTCTTAATACAGAAATAAATTACACAAGTGTTTAAAGGTAGGAATTCTGACTTTAAAATAATATTATGAATCAAAACATTTAATATTAAAAATACATTATAGAGGATTTGTTTGAGAGCTTGCTGGTTAAAGCATTATTAGATTCTGGTATCCAAATTTTAGTAATATCAGAAAAATTTTACCAAGAGATATTAGCAATAAACCGTAACATTAAAACATTACCACTGAAATCTATGCAGATTACCATGGCTAACAGCAGAAAAACTAAATTACCAGTTTAATATCCATTTACATTATTATTCTTGGCCCTTATTGGTCAATTAAAATATATCAACAAAACAATATTCAAGTATATCAATCACGTACAAATCTGCTTTCATCCTGAATTCAAGTTCAGTTTGCAACCCTTTATCCAACATTAATAAGTAATACTTAGCAATAGCTGTAATTCATACACCCATAAAGAATATCAACATGAATATGAAGTAGACAGTTACCTAAATAAGAGAAAACGTTTTCATTAAGGTTGAGGTATATTATGAATTAATTGCTAGTCATACAGAAAGACTTGCATATACATATTAACCTCTGGCCATCAATAAAGATATCATCTTATGGTGCAAAATATAACCAAATGGGAAACTTTCACTGTATTTAAATACTTTATAAATATGGAATAAATATCTTAGTAAGTGAGCTAAACTACAACTCCACTAACTTGGTTGGAAATCTTTGTCCATCCACATATATACAGGTCAGACATCAATTTGTACATAGAAAAACTTACACATCTACATTCCTCCATGTAAATAGTACCCCAAAACATTAGCCAACGATATTTCTAATTCTTAATTAGCTTAAACCTAACTTTAATTTTACTATAATCCTAATAGCAATAAGAAATGTGTATTAAATTTTTAAAACTATTTATCTGCACTTTTATAAAATAAATATATTTTAGCCTAACAGTCACACAACCTGTACAAAACATATCAATAAGTCTAAGCTTTTGATAATAATACCTGATCCAATCCAAAAACATTTCACTTAACAATATCTCTCACTCTCTTCATTAAAAAAATGTAAACACATTTAAAACAGACACATAAAATGATTTGATATAAACTTATCTACCTCCAAAATAATAATAATAATAATAATAATAATAATAATAATAATAATAATAATAATAATAATAATAATAATAATAATAATAATAACAATAATAATAATAATAATAATAATAATAATAATAATAATAATAATAATAATAATAATAATAATAATAATAATAATAATAATAATAATAATAATAATAATAATAATAATAATAATAATAATAATAATAATAGATTAAATGTTCAAAATGAGTACCAAATAATAAAAATATACTTAAACAGTTCTCATGGATTGTCCTTCGATTTCTGGATTTTCATTTTTCCCTCTTTTCCTTCTTTGGTTTGTCCATGTGCACACATGGCTTTATGTAAAATAGTCACTGTTATATAAGTTCAATTCCTATGCCAAAATTAACAAAGTTTGATGCTGATGATAAGATTTTCTCTACTTTGGATTCTGGGTATTAACTAAACTTTAGAGCTGAAAAGAACTTGCTTTTAATTTTTAACATATATAAGTCTTCTTCTTGATGTACTTCTAAGTTCACTTACGACTGATTTCATGCTTTATATGAGATTATATTGTTCAAATTTGATGCTTTATATAAGATTGCAGTGTTCAGGTTTGATGCTTCATATGAGAATTCAAAATCATGACGTTTATTAATTTCAGAGAAAATGGGGTGTGAACCTAATATACACTTAATCAACAGTCATTTTCTACTTATATTATTATTAAATGTGGCTAAGTTTATCATTCAGAAGACAGACAAATATTAACAATAAATACCTTTTTTATCTTTTTCTTTCTTTTTAAAAAAATCACTTTAACCTGATATCAAGGCTTTTTGATAACTGATGATGAGAATGCCTACAAAGAGAGAAAGACAACCAACTGACCCCAATGCTGTTATATTGTCTAGGTTCCTTAATACTGCCCTGAATGTTTGATCTTCCAAACCATTTACATCTGGTCTGTGTTTTCCATGATTAATTGCTTATTTTTTGTTGTTGTTTTAAATTATGCCCTCCCGAATGACTGACTGGCCAAATTCATGTCTGCTTTCCAATAAACTGACCACCCAGTGTTTTAAACTTATACATTCCTGTATCACAGATATCACATGATTTACTTTAGTAATTTTATGCTCATGGACATTTCCCTAAAAGAACAAATGAAAGAAAACTCTTCTCTCACAATAAATGAGAGAAAGCTTCCCCCTTTTTTCTTTAATAATAATAAAAACATAAAGCAACTCAACTTCAAACCCAGAATCTTGACTGAAATTTTGATTCCTATGAATAATCTATTATAATAAATTAAGTATTCTTTAAAGGAGTTCCCCATAAGGTAATTATTATTCAATTTGAACATTCTCATTAAAATTCACAACCAAATCATATACATACATGCATTCCTCACACATACAATTATAATTAGACCAATTACTGAAAACTCTGAATAATCTTTGATTATTTTTTATTTTTTTTTTACAATTTGATTTTTTTTGCATTATGAAATTTTAACCTATTACTTTGAAATTATGACTATCCATTTTCATCTCCAGAGTAGATTTGTAAATCACACAGCCCACTCCCTTCTTTCTAATTTTCATCTATTAAAATAATGGATAAATATTGCTAATCTACGACTTATATCTTTGGCTATTAAATTGTCTTATGAATCAATACTAAATAAAACATTTTTGCTTAGCAATATTTTATAACAATATGCTTAGTTTGCATACTAAGTAAAATGTATGAAATTCCTAAGAATATGGGTTCAAAACTAACATCGGTTAGATAGTTTATCTATAAGAAAAAATACAGCCTATGATGATTTTTTTATTAAACACAGTCTTACATAGCTAGGTCAAAATATAATGGAGCTTTTGGCAAACCAAGTGCTACAATAAAAAACTGACATAATAAAAGAAAACACTATTCCAATAAAAATTATAAATAAATTTGAAAATCATAAAAAAAAACAATAAACAAAATGAAGACAAATGTAAATGTTGCAAGAATAATTGAAGAAACAATATATAGTCAACACAAAAAGTCTTAATTAAAAATAAATATAAGGCATAATATAATAACACTAAATATAAAAAGAATAAATTGTTGAAATAAAGAAAATAATATATCACATTATATAAAGAACCAAGGATAAAATATAGCTATACTAACTGAGACAAAAATAAATATGAGTATATCCCAATCAAAAATAAAATTGTTGCCCCATTGAAATATTCTAATACATAAAGCTAACATAAGCCCAGCACAACGAGTAGTGGTGTATGTTAACATAACTTCAGAAATAGAATCACATTGTAATATATTATCTTTATTAAAGAAACATACACTATTTAATTGCAGTTTACTCAGACATGTAATGTCTTCAAACCTAGCTTAACAAACTAGATAGCTATATGGATTTGAAACCAGTACAGTTTCACCATACAGTAAAAGCCTCTGTAATATATATATATATATATATATATATATATATATATATATATATATATATATATATATATATATATATATATATATATATATATATATATATATATATATATATATCATTGCAAAAAAAACCTTCAATGTTATATTTATGATAATCAAAACAAGTGATAAAATGATTAATATTGAAAGGTATATTAATGATTTATTATGTGTTGTATATAGTAGGACAATTAATTTATGGGCACTAGGTGTAGAAATATATTGAGAAGAGATGATACAGAAAAGAAAAAGGTGGATATCATTACCTTATCTAAAGGATATTGCTTGTAATAAGTTTACATCATTGGTATCTGCTGATTTTAATGTTGCATTTAAAGTGGGTGCAAATACTGGAAGATTGATTAATAATGGTAAAGATTCTATTGATAAAAGCAACAAATGTAATATTAAGTATAAAGTGGTATGTCATTGTGGTTATAGTTACATTGGGGAGACCAAATGTGCAATGAAAAAGAGGATTAGAGAGCATGAATTATTGTTTAATAAGTTGTGTTGTTCTGCAGATAGGTATAAATCTGTTTCTGCAGACACATGTAGTGATCTGTAATGGAGATTTCTGCTTTGATAGAGTTTCATTTTGCATATGAAAAATGATTTGATGAAAAGAAAAATTATGGAGTACAATTTTATAAATAATATAGATAATGTATTAAATAAACAGTGTCATTGTGTTAATATTCACAATTTATGGAAAGTAGGTAATTAACAGAAGAACGTTACTGGTGTAACAGTTTTATAGTATTTAAATATTAATGTATTGCTACATAAGATGGCACAATACACCGAAGCTGGTTTTACCGGTCTGAAAAATTCACGCTTGCAAACAGTTAGAAACGTTTTGCATAAACACAAGGAGTCAGTGTTTAGATCTAGTTTCTAGCTCTATCCTTCACTGACGATAGCAAATTAGCTTGAAATCAGCTGATCTGAGGGTGAGCAAATGAAAGAGAGAGTGAATTCTGACTCTTTTGTTGTTTATGAAAACAAATTGTACACTTGTGATATGGTTTTGGTAAAACGCTATTTATTGATCATAAATACAAGTGATAGCAAGTTACGTGAATAATTTGTTTTTGTTTTTCATAAATGTACTTTAAAGGTATTTTGCAATGATATATAATGCAGAGGCTTTGACTATGTGGTGAAACTGAACTGAGATCAGCCCCATATAGCTATCTGGCTTGTTAGGCTGGCTTTGAAGACTTTACCAGTCTGAAAAATTAATGCCTGCAAACTGATAGAAATGTTTTGCATAAACACTTGGAGACAGTGTTTAGATCTAGTTTCTAGCTTTATCCTTCACTGTCGATAGCAGATTAGCTTATAATCAGCTGATCTAGGGGAGGAGCAAACGAAAGAGATAGTGAATTCTGACTCTTTTGTCGTTTATGTAAACAAATTTTACACTTGTTCAATGGTTTTGGTAAAATGCCATCTATCGATCATAAATACAAGTCATAGGAAGTTACGTGAATAACTTGTTTTTGTTTTTCATAAATGTACTTTAAAGGTTTCTTGCAATGATATTTATTGCAGAGACTTTGACTTGTTCGGTGGTTTTGGTAAAACACCATGTATTCATATATATATATATATATATATATATATATATATATATATATATGTATATATATAATATATATATATATATATATTGTGCCATTACAATTTGGTCACTA
The DNA here is from genome assembly GCA_028023455.1 of Epiperipatus broadwayi. Classification (NCBI taxonomy): domain Eukaryota; kingdom Metazoa; phylum Onychophora; class Udeonychophora; order Euonychophora; family Peripatidae; genus Epiperipatus; species Epiperipatus broadwayi. Next base: position 5,836 of record JAQFVV010009568.1, on the reverse strand, counting down.
GACAAATTTATAGTAATGTGCATGTAGAAAAGGTAAAACAAAATCATCATCACAATTTTATATAACCATAAAAGAAGTTGTAGGGCATCCAAGTTTAAACCCTACAAGGTCCAATTTCAAAAGCTTTAAACAGAAAGAATGGGACAACAATTATATGCTTTATTTGTGTGTGTGTTGATAGAAAGGTAATACACACATTTAAACTATTTAATATTTAATTTTTCTTTAAAAAGCAAAGTTATAATGCATACATATAGGCAATGTATGTGTAAATTATTTAATTGTTTTATATTTCAAATATTAAACATTTTAATTTTCTTTAAAACTAACCTATGCTTGATCAATTCTAACATTTTTTTTCTATACTTTTATTTTGCTTTTCTTTAATTATAAGTGGGATTTAAAAGTTACAGATTTAATTAAATAATTGGGTTATAATTACTAAGCTAGCAATTATAGTATTTAAGGTTAGTTTATGAATGATTTGAAAGAATGCAGGATGTGTGTACATTACATACAAAAAATTTTACATTTCCTAAATATTGAAAGAAAAGGAAGTATTATATCTGTTAAATTATTTTTTTTTTGTACAATTTTTTTTTGTTAAAAGAGGAAATCTGTTTAATCAGATATCGATCTTTGTAGTGAATTTTTTTTTGTAAATGATTGTCACTTTGGAGCTATAATTTTTGAAATGGTCTTATCAAGATCTAAAGAAGGAAGCTCAAAGATTTGAAGTGTTACCTGGATGTTAAAAAGAAAGAAAAAACAAAAGAAAGGAAATAAGAATTGAGTCTATTTTTTTTTTTAAACAAAAGTGTCTGGAAAAAGGATTGAACTTTTCAGTTGAAAAATAATATAGTTGAAAATAAATTAGAGATCTAATTAAAACAAATTTGTCCAAAAATAGCAAGTGATGCTATCTCTGATTGGTTAAGTTAGCTAAAAATTGGATATAAAAAGCTGTCTTGAATTATTATTGGGATTGATTGAGATTGTTAAACTATCAAATTTAATGCTGAAAATATAAAAAAAATGCCTTGCTAGAAAAATTATATGTATGTTCCATCGATTCCTGACCATCTGGGGAAGCTGCACATCACATAGGAAAGAAAAGATGTGTCTAAAATAATATTCTACACCTTTCAACTGACCAGATAAATAAGATGTTTTTAATAGAAGAAAGAAAGCATTCACCTGCATTCAAAGAAGATGAATTAATCTACTGATAAATATTAATCATCAAGTCCAATTAATTGTTACAACAACTGATTTTGAACTCAAGAAAATTTACAAATGGGAAAACAACTGCTGTATTTCATCCACATGCTTGACAAGAAGAGAAGAAAATTTACTATAATGATTTCCAAATTGTCCACTAAAGCAAATAACCTCAATAGAGTCATCATCATCAAATAGTTATCCACCTCAAGAAAGAGATTGTTCCCAGTAAAACGGAAATGGTAGCTACAGAAATATAAACATTATACAAGACAAGTTTGAACCCTTGGAAATTCGCTACAAACAAAAGATCGGTAATATGACTTTTTATATCTATTTCCTTTATGATATCAGTCTTAATAAACATTTTAGCAATAAAGTGGTATATTTTTATTTAAAGAACTTTTAAAGACTATTCAGATCGATTAAAACAAGAATGTCTTACTAATAATAACTTTGAGCTTCATAAATGATCTTGAATGTATGAAAATGATTTGTTTATTAATTTTACAATATTAATGTGTAAAACATTTTTTTTTATGGTATTATGATTTTAGTTTTAACTAATATATTATTATTATTTTGGGTTTTAAATAATATTTTGTTATCATGGGATAAAACACGCACATACATAATGATATTTTATATGTGTATAATTGCGATTGAATGAGGAATAATGAGTAGTATTAGAATATCGGATTATTTTGTTTCAAGTTCAGTATAGATTTCAGCGCTTGGAAGGGAGGGGGAGAAAATAATTTAAGACTCTTTTCTAAAAACTTGCTCTTTCAATTTTACTAACATTTTTTTTTATTCTATTTACATGTTGGATTTTTAAAGTATGTGTGTTAATGAGCAGATAATATTTTTTTGTCTTGAAATACTTTTCATGGTTAATGTGACGTCCAACTTAACACAAAATACATTTGAAGGGAAAGGGGGAAGAACTTAAAATTAATCTGAGGATTGTTATATAATCAATTATTATTATTATTCATGTCAATTTTCATATTTATCTAGAAATTTTTCTGTATATGTTAGAAATGTAGTAATAAATATTAGTTTGTTTTATTAAACGAGGCATATATATTTCATTAAGTGTAGTCTTGCTTAAGTGTGATTATTCATCATCATCAATGGTTGAATATTGGTTATTTAAGATATAATTAAGTATGCTAAAATTAAGCAATAATTATGAATTTCTTTATAAAATTTAGTTTTATGTTTAGGCTTAGTCCTAAACATAAAACTAATTTTTATAAAGAAATTCATAATTATTGCTTAATTTTAGCATACTTACTTATATCTTAAATAACTAATATTCAACCATTGATGATGATGAATAACTCACCAAAATAGATTTCATTAATGAAATATTATATCACTGCTTATAATCAAACGTAATATTTACTACTATATTTCACATATACATAGAAAATTTCTAGATAATACTGAAAATTGAACATGAATAACAATAATAATAATTGGATTATATACAACAATCCTCAGATTATTTTTAAGTTCTTCCCCACTTCCCTTCAAATATTGATTTTTTGTGTTAAGTTGGACGTCACATTGACTCATGAAAAGTATTTCGAAAGACAAAAAATATTATCTGCTCAAACACACATACTTTAAAATCCAACATGTAAATAGAATAAAAAAAAATGTTAGTAAAATTGAAAGAGCAAGTTTTTAGAAAAGAGTCTTAAATGGTATCTTACTCCCTCCCTCGAAGCGCTAAAATCTATGCTGAACTTGAAACGAACAAATAATCCAATATTCTAATACTACTCATTATTCACTCTTCCAATGGTTATACACGTATAAAATATCACTATGTATGTGAGTGTTTTATCCCATGATAATAAAACATTATTTAAAACTTAAGATAATAATGTATATATTAAAGTTTTTTTAAAACTAAAATCATAATACCATAAAAAAAAAATTGTTTTACACATTAATATTTCACAACTGTAAAATTAATAAACAAAAATCATTTTCATACATTCAAGATAGATTTATGAAGCTCAAAGTTATTATTAGTAAGACATTCTTGTTTTAATAGATCTGAATAGTCTTTAAAGGTTCTTTAAATAAAAATATACCACTTTATCGCAAAATGTTTATTAAAAAGCCACTGATATCATCAAAGAAAATAGATAATAGAAAGTCATATTACTGATCTTCAAGAATAAAAATTCCAAAGGTTAAATAACATATATAATGACTATATTTACTATTTATGCATTTTTACTACACTAACTGGGAACAAATCTTGAAAATTATTGAAGATTGTTCTTTAGTGGCAATTTGAAAATCAATAATATTGAAGTATATATAATATAATGAGATGAGTTATTTTCCATTTATGTAGCGAGTTCAATCAGTTGGATAAGCCTGATGTTAACTCTTTTTTATCAGCAAATTCATCTTCTTTTTGAATGCGAGTGAATGCTTTTCTTCTTCTATATTAAAAATATCTTATTTAACTCTCTAGTCAGTTAGAAAAAAGAATGTAGAATTATTTTAGACTTTACATCTTTTCTTTCTATGTGATGTAAAGCTGATGAGTCGATAATTTTATATATAATTTTTCCGCAGCGGAACATTTTCGGCATTAAAAATTTTGATAGTTTGAACGAGTGTGTCAGTATGCTCGAAAGCTTTTTATATCGAATTTTGTATAACCAATCGAAATAGCATCACTATATTTTTGGACAAATTTGTTTTAGTAGATCTCACAATTTATTTTCATTTATATTTCAACTGAAAAGTTCAATCCTTTCAGACACTTTTGTTTAAAAAAAAAATAGACTTCAATTCTTTCTTTTTTACATCAGGTAACACTTCAAATCTTAATTTAAGATATTTCAAAAATTGCCGAGCTCCAAAGTGACAATCATTTACAAAAAAAAATCCACTACAAAGATCGATAATCTGTTAAACAGATTTCCTCTTTAACAAAAAAATTGTACAAAAAAAATAATTTAACAGATATAATTTCCTTTCTTTTTTCAATATTTAAGGAAATGTAAAATAGCAATCTTTATACACATCCTGTTCTTTCAAATCATTCTTAAACTAACCTTAAATACTATAATTGCTAGCTTAGTAATTATAACCCAATTATTTAATTAAATCTGTAGCTTTAAATCCACTTATAATTAAAGAAAAGCAAAATAAAAGTATAGAAAAAAAAATGTTGGTTGATCAAGCATAGGTGCGGATTTTAAAGTCTAAATGTTTATTTGAAATATAAAACGAATTAAATGGTTACATACGTCTATTTATATCTATAATTATAACTTTGCTTAGAAAATAAATAATAAATAGTTTAGATAATGATATTATTACCTACATCAACATTTTTTTAAAATAAGAAAATATAGAATGTTGATGCATTCTTTTTTTCTGTTTAAGCGAGACGGACTTGTAGCAGGGTTTTGGATGCCTACCTTCTTTTTTGTGTTATATAAATTTGTGTGTGTGTACCTTTTCTTTATGCACATTACTATAAATTTGTCTAGTGACTAATATGTCTTTACAATATATATATATATATATATATATATATATATATATATATATATATATATATATATATATATATATATATATATATATAGATACATGGTGTTTTGCCAAAACCACAGTGTGTCTCAAAGAATCTCTGCAATAAAAAATCATTACAAGAAAACCTTTAAAGTACATTTATAAAAAACAAAAACAAAAAGTTATTCCGCGCAAAACAAACTCTATAGACTAATGTGATCCACAAAAGACCATTGAGTATAATAGTGTAAAAAATTTATTGATTTTTTTCACAAACGACAAAATCGTTCAACTCCTAAGATCCATATCTCTATATCGACAAAAATAGATCTACTTTAAGAAGTGTTGTTACGTAAAATGATGAGACTGATCCTCAATTCAATCTTTTTACGTACAGCACTTTAAAAATCAATTTATTAAAAAACAAAAATAAATTGTTCAAATAACTCTTTATCTTTCTAACTGAATCAATAAATAAGCGTTTGCAAGACCATATCTCTACAAGTGTACAGACAAACAACAAAAGAATCGAAATTCACTCTCTTGCTCACCCTCAGATCAGCTGTTTCCACTGAATTTACTATCGTCAGTGAAGGATAAACTAGAAACTAGATCTAAACTGACTTTCCGCATGTTTATACTAAGCGTTTCCATTTATGTTTGCAAGCGTGAAGTATGCATTTATAAACTTCAACTTACTTAAATCTAGAGATGAACACAATACAATATTTAAATACTATAAAACTGTTACATAATGCGATTCTTCTGTTAATTACCTACTTTAATAAAATTAATGAATATTAACACAATGACACTGTTTATTTAATTAAATTATACAAGTATTTATAAATTAATTAATCAAATCATTTTTTCGTAAAAATGAACTCCTTAATAGCATAGTGTCTCTGAAACGGACATATATCTGCAGAACAAGCAGCAATAATTCATGCTCTCCTAATCCTCTTTCATTGCATTTGGTCTCCCAATGTAACTGCCAACCTGTGACGTACCACTGTACTTAATATTACATTTTGTTATCAATAAGTCTTTTACTTTC
>JAQFVV010009567.1:0-11581 GCA_028023455.1 Epiperipatus broadwayi | reverse complement strand
AAATTGATTTTTTTTTATGAGAATGGCCATTTTGATCGATGTCTTTTATCGGTTGGATGTGTCAGCGTGTTTTTGGGCGGTTCTTGTAATTCAAAATGGCAGCTGTGTTTTAAAGTTTATATCTGTGCTAGAGACTGTTTGTAGTTTAGTAAATGATTAGTATAATCACCACACTTATGACTATATTCCATTTGCTTGATAAATTAATTTCATGCTCAATTACCATCAATATTGGCAAACATCAGAGCAATTAAGAATACATAGATTTATTCTATTCTTGATTCTTTGTTCAACATTTAGAGTGCTCTTAAGTTATAGCCTAAAGAAAAGTGATTTTGATCGATGCCATTTATTGGTTGAATGTTCCAGCATGGTTTGGGCGGTTCTTGTAATTCAAAATGGCGGCCGTGAGCGCATACTAAATCAGTACCGATGAGTGCTGATTTAGTAAGTGTTCATGGCTATTTCCTAATCCATTTTTACTACTTATCTTGTCCATTAGGAAACTTTTTCCCTACGATTAGCTAGAACATTTGTTCACTTAGTCAAAGAGAAATACATATAACTGTGTCATGTTCCCAGTTATGGTCAGAAAGTCAAAAAAAAAGTGTTGTTGTTGATATAGTTAATAAGTGTCAGAGAAATTATATAACTGGAAAATTAAACTTTACAATGTTAACTATACATAATTTTTAAAAAGAAATTGTTTTGTGTAATATTATTTTTCTTCTAAGTGTTAATGTATGTTCTCCCTTTTACTTATTAATTGCTCAGATACTTGATGCTGAGAAGCAATAAGATTATGCAATATTTTTGGTATAGAAACAACATTAGAGAACTACCTCTGATATTGTTAGTACTACTGTACTCACCCACTTTAAAAAAGTTTAAACCTTAATAACAATTTTGTGTTTTAAAATTTAACAAGTTATAAATAAAGAGCTTTGCTAATTGCTCAACAAGCTTTGTGATAAATACTTAGCCAGAGAAAGCATTTAAAATATCTCTACCAAAAATTATACCCAAACCCCTGACGAATGGTTTCGTACTTTGGCAGTCCTCAGAGAGGTGCTAGGATAGTTGCAGACTAGCACCTTTCTAAGGAGTTCCAAAGCATGAAATCATTGGTCAGGGGTTACAGTGTGATTTCTGGTAGAGATATTTTTAAATGCTTTCTCTGGCTAAGCATTTATCACAAAGCTTGTTGAGCAATTACCAAAGCTCTTTGTTTATATTTTACAAACTTAAAAAAGAAATGGTGTCATGAGATATATGACTATTTTTTTAACAAGTTATATTTCAATCTTGCACAGAAAAATTAAATGGCTCAAAGCCATGTAATCTTATCACTCCAATGTATCTATTTGATTATTGGTCCAAATTTAATATTTTAGGTTCAATGTTATTTTGTTTAGAATGACAACTTTCGCCAATCACTTAATTCTCTATGGAAGTATTTAGCATTAAAGTTTCCAACCTCTCTTTTTGCATATTATCATTTGTTAATAATAAATTTTTAATACAATAAAGTATGTATTGTTATTAAGATTCAAATGTACAATATTTTTCAGCATATATATATATAACAGAGTTGATTTATATAGTGTGCATAAATCTGCTCATTGTATATATGATTAATATAACTTTAAAATAATATAATGTAATTTGAATGTATAAATTATGATTATAATATAAACAAAATATAAAAATATTAAATATTTTTATATTTTGTTTATATTATAATGAAGGGGAACATTTACATATAAATATAGTGCATTTTTTATTCACCTTCATTTCACATGCCCCACCACCCTCCATACTATCTCATAACACTGATACACTTGAACACATATATGTTGAAAAGATAAATAATCACTCAATAGACATATTTCACTTGATGATTATTTATCTTTTCAACATATGTGTTCAAGTGTATCAGTGTTATGAGATAGTGTGGAAAGTGGTGGTGTATGTGAAAGTCTATATATTACATATATAGACACAGGTATATAATAAGCCTGTGTTTCAATTATTCACCTTCATTCTAAAAATGAAAATATTAATAAATTTGCTATACTATATTATTTTTTAAAAATATATCCAATAATGAAGTGTCAATGTAGTACATTCTAAATATTTTTATCTTTTCTCTTTATGGAATTGTAATAGCAATCTTGTTACCAGAAAATTATAACCTTTCTAATTATTTGGATATTTACATCCACATAACAGTCACCCTATTTGAATTCAGAACTCTTCAAATTTTAATCTTTCTAATACAATCAAAAAGATTTGACAGTTATTTATTTCTGCCAGCATTATGTTGATAACTTTCACAATATCACTCAAGAAATATACAGTACTTGTCAGTTAGCCAGACCTTGCCACTAGGCAATGCTGCAGTTCCTATCAAGAACCATACAAGCAATAAATTTCTAGTGAAGAAATCACTGTTCTCGATGGGTACTGCAGTGTCACCTAGCGGCATGGTCTAGCTAACTGACAAGTACCAAATATACTTTACAGATTTTTATAAATTTCAAATTTTAAGCTTTACACTTGGAAAATATTTTATTACATAAAATGCTATACCACATCAAAAATATGAAAAGCATAAAAGAGTTAACAATAAAATGAATGTGCTCCAAATGTAAATTGAAGAAATGTTATTAATAAACCTGAATGCAGACAATGCTCCAAGATGGAAAAATGACTGCTGACATATTCTATATGTATTAAATGTGTGAATTTTAATGTTTTTATTTGTTGTTTATTTGCATTTTTTAATAGTGTATAATTGAAGTAGTATATACTGATACAGCACATTGTGTTTTGACTGTATTCATGGCTTGGTTTTTTTAGTAGTATAATTTCTTTTACAGAATAGATTTAAATTTGGAAGTGTTTATAAATTTATATTCATCATATGCTATTAAATATTCTGCCGCTCAGGGGATGTTGTTGATATACTAAAAATGAAGAAATGCAATGAAAAATATTGGGGGAACAGTTTCTTGAATATTTTTTTAGTTTGAAACCATCTTAGTATCTGGCTTTATTTTAGAAATTGTGAAGAAACCATTTTCTTGATGATCGATAACTGACACTTTAAAATTTGCAACAGTAATTTATAATTGTCATATTAATTACCAAATGATTCCGAATTTTACAAAGTAAAATGTATCTGCAAAAAGAACATTTTGATTTAATATTATGTATCTGCATATCTTATTAAAAAATTTATTATTGGCAATTCATTAATAATAATTTTCCTTTTTTTATTTTTAGTCTATGATTACAGTTAATTTTAAATGCCAAAACAGGCAAAATTCACTATACATATTGCCACACACAGCAAGCTAGAGTAATCAATGGATGCAAGAAGGCTTGTGCATAAAATCCCCATCTAGTGCCTACTCATCCAATATCCCCAGACTAGTTTCTGGATTGTGGCCTTCGTCAGTGAGGAGCATAAGAGGTGGTGGTCATGTGATGTTTATTGGGTTAATTTTAAATGCCATTTCTTTCCTAAATTTTCTTTAAACTCTCTCAATTTAAAATATGGACTTGTCTTTGATATTAATTACAGTCCAAAGCTGATTTACACACTATTTATATATTTTCTATATTTTTTACACTATTATGTCAATACAGACTTTTGTTGCAATAACTGTAATTAAAGTATCTATATATATTTCATGATTTCCATAAAAAGTATCATAAACAATCTTACATAATGTATTTAATATTAGATTATTACAATACAGGGAAATGTTCAGCATGTTAAAAAAAACTCAACCTGTGACTTTATTAATGTTCCATATTAAATATTTACAATTTTTTACAACATTTGAAAACATAATGTGTTTTTATTACACTGAAATATAAAAAAGACATACTTGTTCTATATATATATGACAAATAAATTTTCTTTTGCATTATCTTTTAAAACATGAATTAACTTTTATTTTACAGATATGACAAATCTATAATCATACAGCAATCACTTTCTTAATTAAATTCTAAGTCTTTAGTTCTTCCAAAGTTAATATTTGGAGTAGATCTTTAAATCGCTATGATACTACATTCCCCTCTTTTCTTCCAAGGTGTAAGCTTGTGGTTAAGACCTGTAGAGGTCCCTACTATCACATTTTCATGCGCACATTCCTGAGGTTACAGCCTTAGTAAATATTACTTCTTAATATATGGAACAAATTGGGGAACTAACAATTGTTTAATTTTTTTTAATATTTAGTTTTTTTTTATTTATTTCTTCCATATAAATCGGTTTATATGATTGATATTTGTAAATATTATATCTATACTAATTATGGTATCAGATCTTCTTTACCTTTTATTTTTTATTATTATTATAAAGTGGCATTTCTATTTATCACTGGATAAATTTTTACTAGTATAAAAGTTCTTCTTCTGGTTATACTTTCTTGTGTTTATAATAATCATTTATAATAATATATTATATCTCAATATCACATATTCTATTATATTCTTCATTTTTATATTTAGCTGTCTTACTAGACTCACACAACTACCCTCCTCTTTATATAGTAAGTCCTTACCTTAGGAAGTATTCTCTGCTAATAGATCTTTTTTATCAATTGATAAAAAATTTTACTTGTAAGCCCCAAATCATTGATATATCCACTTTATGGTAAATTTGATGGATTCTATGCCGTTTTAAGTTTTCTTTGATTTTATATTTTTTATACCTATAAGAACAATACTATTGCTTTACTGCTTCAGAATGTAAATGAGTTGGCAGTTCTAAGAAATTGTAGTTGTAATATCATTATTATTATGTGAGACTATTATAAGTTCTGTGAAAATATATTTACATAATCAATTAATAGTCATATGTCTTAAGCAACAAGTTGTTCTGCAAATAATATAAGGAAAAATCCAGAAACATTTTTAAAAAATTGGTTTTGGTTAAACTTTGATATAGTTTAATATTAAGCATTGACAAAAAAAATAAAGAAATTTGATAATAGATTGTTTTAGTTCGATTCCTAAAACTATAGTGTAAATACATTTACTTCAACGTGTATATTATGGTATAATTATATGCCCCAAGCCTACCAAATGTTAGTCTTTCAATATGTAATATACATTTTTGTCATAGAACAACTTGATTTTTGATATGATATTGGTACTATCCCCACAACCAAAAAATTATCACCAAGGAAATGTAGACAGTAAAAATAAAAACAAGTTAACTTTATGTAATTAAATTTCTTTTGAATATATTTGGAAATCTTTCTCACAAATATTATTTTATGTTATTGTCTCTTAATACACATAAGTAAATCTTATAAAACAAAAGCCTACTACAATGTTTATTAAAATACTTGCTACTAGTATTTTCTAGTATTATAAATGTATGTTTATTAACAATTTATTTCTGTCATTAAATGTTTAAAATTTGTGAGAATTTTATGGATTATGTTATTTTTATTTAAGGATTTCTTATTTATGATTAAAATATTTGATCCACCTAAATCTTGGGGATTTCTTTTTTCCAGTCTAATGGTTTAACATCTGTTTCATTGAGCATCTTTTTCAAGTTGGAAAGACTAAGATTATAAAGATATAACTTGCATGTTTAATTTTTTTTGAATGAGTCTCGAACTTTATTAATAAGGATTTTGTTGCCATTGCTTTAGTTTTTGATTTTTTTAACATCATTGGGAAGGTTTTTTTTGTCAATGTTCTTTGATAATAGAAAAGCCTAATTTTTGATTTACCTTTGATAGGGGTTCTAAAATTTTGCAATCAATGGAAAATACTAATATATGAACAAAAATATTTTCTTTGGTCGTCCATTTTTATCAGTCGAGGTTTAAAGCAAACTTGTTCAAAATTATATTGTTTCCATTTTTAAATTCTGTTTTTGATTTTAGTATGAGCTGATTTTTATTTTTATTTTGGTTGATATAGTGCCTGATTTAAAATACATTATTATTCAATTCAGTCTCATAACTTGATGCTTATTTATCTGAGTGCTTTCTTTTTAACTTTTAAAAGACTATATTGTGTATGGATAACATAAAAGTACTTGCAAAAATCATTTCTTTCTGTAAAAAAATTGTAGAAAAGCAATTTTATTATCATAAACCAACTATTTCTATATCTTTAACTATTCGAGCTCGTTTCCTGCCCATATCATTTATTCACAATAAAGATAAATATTTACACTAATATTTATTAAAAAGATCTATTACATAAACATATAATTAAAACTTATTGCCATTTATAAAATTTGATAAATTTTATGCTGATTTTTCTTTAAGCCACGAAATATAATTCGAAACTTTTGTATACACTCCCGGTAGATGTGGTAATGCGCATCCTATACCCCAGCTAACCACTCCAGTAAGCACAAATCTGTCTAAAAGTATAATGAAAAATTTTATTTATTAATTTTATAAATATTTAAAATTCATTATAATTAAAATAATATTTACCAAGGCTGTAACCTCTTTTCTTTCAAAATGTAAGCTTGTGGTTAAGACCTGTAGATGTCTCTACTATCGCATTTTTACGCTATTCTTGAGGTTACAGCCTTAGTAAATATTAATTACATAATCATTGTGCGTTTAAATAAATTTATAATAAATAATAAAAGTGTGTATACGTAAAGTTCGAGATTAAATATCACTCAAACGTAGCTTTGGAGATTTAATTTCGAATTTTATATATATATATTAAGGGTGAATTATGATGAAATAACTAAATTCAAAGTAAAGTGAGAGAGAACAAAATTGTACAAATCAATTTGGGTAAATAGATTGTATTTTAAAACCAATACATATTATATACTAAAATACTCATCAAAATTATAAACTAAAATATTTTGTACATATATACTTATATTCAGCAAAAATATAAGCTAAAATATGTGATAGGCAATTTTGTAAATAATTTACTAGAATCATGAGCGTTGAAAATAACTGCTTAATATTTTAATAATGGATTTTGAAAATACATTTCTTAAGTATTGTAGCTATAATATATATATATATATCAAATAATATAAGTATAATAAAAAATATCCACTAGAATAAAACTACAAAATTTTAAAAATGTCTATATATAATTGAAGAGTAATATCCTTTGCTATAGCCAGCTTATGGCATATTCCGCCATACGCAGTAAGCTGGCTATAACAAAGGATATTAATCTTCAATTATATATAGGCATTTTTAAAATTTTGTAATTTTATTCTAATGTATTTATATATATAATTCTTCGAAAAACAATACAATAATTAATGCAGTAAACAATATTTTAAAAACAAATATCTATTATAATTTGATAGAAGTTGTAACTAGAGTAATCAATGGATGCCACAAGGCTTGTGCATAAAACCTCTATCTAGTGCCTACTCATCCAATATCCCCAGACTAGTTTTTAGCTTGTGGCTTTCATCAGTGAGATTATTAAGATCTAGGTGCAATGTTCTCAGATCCAAGACTCCTCACTGATGAAAGCCACAAGCTAGAAACTAGTCTGGAAATATTGAGTGAGTAGGCACTAGATAGGATTTAATGCACAATCCTTCTAGGCATCCATTGATTAGTCTAGCTTGCACTGAGTGGCACTACTCTATGGAGAGTTTTGCCTGTTTTAATAAGTTATGAGCAAGCACAAGAAGTGGTGATCATGTGATGTTTAGTGGTTTAATACCAATCCTGCCTAATAGGATAGTGATGGCTATGGCTATTAAAGAACCAAAGACAACAAAATGTATGGGTACTGAACTGAGTTCAGACCTTATGACTATATAAGCTAATGAGCTTGGGTTGAAAATATTGTATTTTTAATTTTATTTTCATAGTTTTGTAGTTAAGTAGAGATAAAAGATGGCTGCTGGAGGGTTGCATTAGATCTTAAGATATAGGTGCTGTGCTCTCAGATTTAAGGCTCCTCACTTACAAAAGTCACAAGCTAGAAACTAGTCTGGGAATATTGGATGAGTTGGCACTAGATAGGAATTTTATGCATGTCTTCAGGCATCCATTGATTACTCTAGCTTGCACTGAGTGGCACTACTGTATGAAAAGTTTTGCCTATTTTACTATACAAGCTAATGAGCTTGAATTGAAAACATTTTTATATTTTCATTTTAGACTCAAAGCTTTATAGTTAGCTAATAAGATAAAAGGTGGCTGCTGGAGGTTTGCATTAGATCCTAAGGTCTAGGTGCAATGCTCTCAGATCCAAGGCTTTTCACTGATGAAAGCCACAAGCTAGAAACTAGTCTGTGGATATAGGATGAGTATGCACTAAATGGGAATTTTATGCACAAACCTTTTTTGCATCCATTGATTACTCTGGTTTACACTGAGTGGTGCTATTTTAATGAGAGTTTAGTCTCTGTATTAATAAAGTATAGTACTATTCTATACAACTTTTACTCAATTATTTTTGTATTATAATAAATAAAACTCTTGGAAAATCAATTTTTGTTTAAGCTTTGTTTCTGTTTTTGAAAATGTTAAATTTCAATTAATAAAATTTAAAAATTGACCAAATATGTGGACTTAATTAATCAAAAAATTCTGGTAAACAGGGGTATTTACATTAATTACTGGCTTGTTTAATTAGAAAATTGTGTTAATAATGATTATTCAGGTAATTATTAGTTTGTTTAATTAGTGAATTTTGTAAACATATGGGTTGGTGATTAAAAAAAGTGTTTTGAAAGTAAATTATATAAAAAGATCAGCTCAGAAAATTATCATATTTGCTTCTTCTTTTTATCTTTGATTTTGCCTGCTTAACATGATATATATTGAATCTCTACCAGTATACAGAAATAAACTTCTCTTTTTCAGCAAGTAGCCATAACCAAGGGAATTTCCAACTTTGCTTGCTGAGTTTTATTCAACACTGTACCAACTACCTCTATGTATACAGTTAAATTGATGGTCTTCTCAACATTAAAGAAAAATTTCAGAACTCTATCTGAGACACCTGATTGTGACCAAGATTAGAAATCAGTAAATGGAAAGACTTCACTCATAAATCACTAGAGAGCTTCATCAACAAATATATATAATTACTCTTGAGAGAAAATATCTACTCAGCTATATAGTAACATTTTTATTTGTGAAGAATTTGATAAATTTTAAAACTTACATTAAGAACAAACCAGTAATATTCATAATTTAAATGATTTATGTATTTTCTCTTGTTGACTTAATTTAATATTTTATCAGTAGATTTGATATTAGAAGTATATACTCTTATTCTTTTCCTTTACTTTCTTTGCATTTCTTCACATATTCATAAATATATATTGCTTATAATAACTTCTCTCATATACACTTTAATGGGAAATTTTTTTAAAAAATTTAAAAAGGTAGAGGAAATTTGAGAATGCTCTGATGAAGGCTGTTCAACGAGTTCGAAACTGGCAGGAAAATAAAGAAGTTTTATTAAGAAAAAGAATTTGCATTAAAGTGTATATGAGAGAAGTTATTATAAGCAGTAAATTTGATATTGTGGTGAGTTATGAATATTTAAATCTTTTATTTTTGTAGATGCTGTAATATTTTGTTTTCTTTCAAATAATTGAGATAAAAGAAATTAGTTTGGATTATTAATTTTTTTCTTTCCCCTCATAAAAAGTTTTTAAAAATCACTTCTGCAATTGGTAATAATCGGAATTTAGTTTCAAATCAACATTTTGTTTCAACTCAATCTTTCACCTAAAAATAGTTTTTAAAAAAAAAGTTTAAAAAAAAAATATAAGAAGGCTTAGTTATACTTTTATAGAGAGATGATTTGTTTTATAATATGGTTGTTAATATTATAGAAGAATATTTGATGGCAAGATAAGATTGTAGTATTAGTTATGAAGTAGATCGCTATGATTCTATAATACTCAGTATAATACTTACTAAAACCTCAAGTAATAAAAAGGGGCGCTTGAAAATGTGGAAAGGTGGGGACCCTCACAGGTCTTAACCACAAGCCTGCCACTTTGAAGAAAAGTGGAGTAATTCCAGGATAGGATAAAATACTCTCCTGAAGAAAACTGATTAAAATATATAATGGCATTGATCTATGTGGACACCCATATATGTATTATAGTAGTGAGAAGATGGGAAGAATTTTAAATGAAAATGTATGGTAATTTCCATAAGAGTTTAGTAGAGACACCTGATATTATAGTACTATTAAAAAAATAAAAATTGACTATTTACCAAGATATAACATTCTATTAAAACGCAAAGTGAAACCTTAATTTCTATACTAGGAGATAATAGTTTATTAAAAATCATTTTTTATCTATAGTGTTTTTAAATATGGTAAAGAAAAATATATAATGAGTATGGTATGTAGACTATATATTTTTAGGGATACTTCTTTCTTTCCTATATAGTAGAAGATTAATTTTAGAAATAACAAGAATAAATTTATGGAAAATCTAACTGATTTAATGCAAAAAGATAAAATATAAGATCGCAGTTGAAAATGAAAGAGTGAATAAAAAAGAAACAAAAGAGTGAAAATTGTGAGGAATGACTATTTATTAATAAGTGAAATTAATATCATCATCAATATTATATTATAAAATTGTACTGGGCCTACCTTTAGTAGTATTACTGAATAAAATAATTGGCATATTGTCTAATAAATAGATTATATTGCTGTGTTTATCTAAACTTTCTCCTGTTATTAGTGGGATGTACTTAATGGTCTGATGGGGTCATGAGTGGCTTGTAAATGTCTACAAGATTATGACTATAATACCAATACCACCAAAGGCCATGAGCCTTCCAGCCTTGGTTTTTCTATGAAATGAATGGTTGAACAGTTGGAGGCTTGAGAAGCCTGAGGCCTGCCATTAAAGTTTAAGGAATTGTTATTTTAATATAAGTTGAATACTGATTGTACATATGTGGTGAAGATTGCGACTAGTCTATCTGATTATGTTGGTTCTGCTGACTAAAAAACTTAAAGTTTAAATTTCAAAATGTTGTTGCCATTAGTAATTATGTTAATAATTGACAAAAATCTTTGCTTGGTTTTATATCATGGTTTTAACTATTTTATTCTTTGTGTGCGAGTTACAATGCAGATGAAAGAGAGTCGTATATCGCATTACATCACTGTTCACCTTTTCTCATTAATACACATCATCATCATCTCTTTTTCTTTCAAAGAGTATGTTTGTGGTTTGGTTAATCTCTGTAGAGGTCCCTACTAATGCATTTTTATGTCATTACAGTTATCCTTGAGGCTACAGCCTTAAAGAAATACACACGATTGTAAAAATTGGCTTAAATAAAATTATAAATACTATGTTGTTAATTATTGTTATTAGTTTGTTGGTAGAACAATTTAGGCCATTGGAAATAAAATCGTTTGTCATATTTAAAAAAATGTATTGACGTTTAAAAACAATGATTATAAATATTCATATTCCTGTAATAAAAATAGAAAAATTACCATTATTCATTTAATAATGTTCGAATGATTATGACGGCACGTTTAGAGGCATTGCTATATGCAAGCATGCAAGGAGCTTCTTGAGATAGCCAGCACATAA
>JAQFVV010009566.1:0-11593 GCA_028023455.1 Epiperipatus broadwayi | reverse complement strand
TATATATATGTAGTTATGTGTACATAATTAGATGTGCATAATAAATCATTGACTTAAATTCTGAAAATATCCTTTTAAATGAAAAGCTTACCAAAACTTGTAAAACAACTTATTATATATGGTTTTACTTTAAATTGACTTGAGTTTGTATATATCACTAAATATTTCTACATATACATGTATAATAAAGCATTAATTAACTTAATTTGTTAATGGTCCTGGTACCATATTAAATTTAAAAAAAAAAACTGACTTTTTTAATATTTTTTATTTTATATAAAGTGTTACAAATGAATTTCTTAGACAACAAAAAAAATCTAGTATAAATTTACATTTTTAATAATAACATCTTAAGTGTTTTTATGAATTTCTTGTACTAAAAACCAGTCCATGTGGATAGGTAGATTTTTTTCGAATAGAATTAAGTGTATCTCTAATAAAAAGCTGTGAGTCCAATGGAGAAATGGTTATAACTATATGACATCTAAGTAACCATATTACGTGGTTAATAAATATTCATCTTCTGATATTGCAGAAATTACCCATTTTAATATTATGAATCATATCAAAGAGTTCTAGATTGCGATTATTGAAATAATTTTGAATTATATATTTTGCTTCTCTTAGTCCCGAGCAAGAAACAAGAATATGATCAAATGTTTCACTATCTTTTTTACACAAAACACATAAAGAATCAATCCTTTTAAATCCTCTATTTGAAACAAGGAAATCGTTGGTAGGAAGTGAAGATAGATTTATTTTAATGATAAAATCAATATATTTAGGCATTAAATACCATTTTCTCATTTTATTAAAAAGGTTATTAATCATTTCAAGATAACTGACTTGAGATGCAATTTTCACAATAATTTCAGTTTTAATAATATTAAAGCAAAAAGCTTTACATTGAAAGAAATCAGAAAAACTAAGGAAAACAATAAGTCTAAGATAAATAGTGATTACCATAAAAAATAAGAAAAAAAAAATTTCAACATCCAAAATAATTATTACTTTATTGTTTGTTTATAATTTCTAATTTATCATTAACTAAGTTTAAATTACATCTTCAATGATAATTTCCTTGTATTCTTAACAAAATTCTCATTCAAATCATATATAATACTTCTTACTTGAGATAATCCATACTTTCAGAATCTATAAAAATAGTCACATAAGAATTCTTCATTTTTATCTTGTATCCCAAAAGTTAACAAATCTCAAGGTGACTATAAGAAAAAGATTTATTTTAATAAATGATACAAAATAAATCATTTCCAGAAGGTGGATATGCATTTGTCATCATAGAAATTGGCTTCTTGTCTATCCAAAACTAGAAATTAAAGGCTACTGTCTGTATCAATGATAAAATGAGTTTCATCTTTTCATTTTATATTTTTTGTGCACAACAGTAATGTTATCTTGTTATATTTATTGTCTCACAGAAGTATATTTTATTTGCATATAGCTGATTTGCTGTTATAGACTTGAAAATAATGTGATGCAATATGTGGCAAAACTAGACTCCACTTCATGAGTACCAAGGCATCAGCAACAATCAGGATTTGATTCTTTGCCTGCATACAATTCCACATGGTATACATAACCATTGTGGCTATCACCACACACATCACTTGAAACCTCTTTATTGGTTTTAAGAGTTTATATTTTCACATGGTGCTATGCCCAGTAAATTGGGTGATTGCTTTATCAACTGCAACCTTTCTGTACATCTGATAATCAGTTTTAAAATTTATATTCCACTGCTCTATAATACCTTAATTATATATATATAAATTATTACTTATTATACAAATGCAGACAAGCAAGTGCAAACACTAATACATATATAAACATACCAATAAATTACATCTTTTGAGAATCATTATGTCTATAATTTAAGGTTGACTCAAACTTGGATCAGAGCCCCAAAATTACATTGTACATAAATCACTACTTTATATTTGAATAATTATAATTTATATTCTACATATACGAATACAAATGCATTAATAAATTATAATTTATAAAAATAATAAAACTATGCAAATAATAGAAAAATTTCAAAATATACGAATAAAAAAATTTTTTTAATGAATACTTAAGAGCCCAAAATTACAATATACTTTAACAGTAGCTGGGTTCAAACCCTGTTAACAAGAAAATTAAGTAATACGTACCCATTACCCTTAATACATATAATCATTTAAGTTGTCATTAAGAGGTTAAATATTATATACGTGAATCAATATTGAACTTTTTTTTTAAAAAAAAAGAAAACAAATGGGCAAAGGATTAATTAGGCATAATTATTTATTTTAAAATATTTTTTTTTAAATGTTTATTATAAATTTGAAAAAATAGTTATATGCAAATTTTTTTTTTTTATATATATTATTATCGATTGTTTCAAATATAGATTTTTGTTTCGATCATATCTTAAGTTAATGAGGGTAGCGAAAAGCAGTACTGTATAACACAATGATTAATTATTTTAAAAATTCCAAGAAAGCCAAGGAAAGTATGGTGAACTAAAAATAACAAGAATGATGGAACCAAAAGACAGGAATTGTTAAAGAAAAGAAATATTTTTAAAAAGGTAAAAGTATTCAAAAGAGAAATAGATCAAAGTGCCGACAAATTCTTTTTTCGGAAAGTGGACAAAAGAAGTTAAAATTAGTTAGACTGAAACAGCTGAGCAGGAGAGAACTGTGGACATCTGAATGCCAATGTTTATAATGTCGGGGTAATAGCAGATACGTGAAGGACGTCACCATCCGCCGCCAATATGAAGCTGACTCTACCCACCACCTGTCCGCAGAAGAACCCAGGAACCTCATCAATAATCTATACTGCATAATACAAAACAAAATAGGAAGGATCAAATCCAAAAGTATGAACAAATTCACTTTGGAAAATTACATCGTTGATAATTTAAATCGCGTCTCATTCATAATCCAAATAAACCGTAATGCCGGACTTCGCCAATAAAAGATATCACGCTTTCCTAAAGTAAACTTTGAGTACTTCAGGACCCTAAAATTAAACTAGATACACTATGTGATTGAATATTTTATAATCCAAACCCCAGGGTCCGTCAGGTAATATGAACTTTTTTTATTATCTTAATATAACTTGGAATTGCTTCTCGTTGCCATCTGAATAATTCTACGTGATTAGGCTATTATATCAAATTATAGCGTATAACTGTATATATATTTGAATTAATATTTATTTGTTATATATTAATATTTTTTTTTTGTTTTATTTATGGTTATGACTTTATTATATTTTAATCTGGGAATGATATAATTTTAATCTTATAAATAATATGTTAAGATATTGATAATAAAAGTCATATATTTACCTTATAATTGAAGTTGTATATTGATTTATCGTTTATATTCGCCTATTACTTTACCTGCCAAAATAAATTGAAAAATTATCTAAATACGTCCGATATGAATAGGCACGTATATATTCAATATATTTTACATTTAAATCGAACTTTTAAGAAATAGATTAAAGGGACTAACTCGGGGAATAAAGATTTAAAGAGAGCGTTCAAATCCACTTTTCTTAACATACCTCCGTTCATCCGATAGGTTTTCCTCCCAACCCTGAGAATGAGCTAGCTTGGGTCAGGCACCTCATTAGATAGGAAAAGTATAATTCTCACCGTAATAGTGAGTCTGGCGCTTGAGGTCAGCTATCAACTGACCCTCATAAATATATTTTTCCCCCGTATAATTTTTTTTTGTAGATCTTACTCAAGGGAAATTGCGTGTATAAAATAAAAAATATATAATTAATTCGAATTCCAATTCGGTAGATAGTGCTTAAATACTGTCTACAGGTGTTATGGCGACTAGACAGCCATAGTATTTTCTATTATACCGTGTGATCCACGTGTTCATTTTTAAAGATCTATTTTATTTTATTTTTGTTGACAAGCATTAGCTATGACTGTTAAAATGGGGTTGTCGGTTAAAATACATAACCCACTACATTATATTTGAACTTACAATTGATACACCACACACATTAATACAAATGCAAACACATTAATAAAAATTAAAATAATAGAAAAAATTAAAATACCAAAAAATTAAAACCGAATACTTATTACGTTTTTATTGGGATGAAGGCCTTGAATCATAGAGACATTATTAATCCCTTTTACTTCAGACTCTTGCAAAACAAAAATTGTGCCATTGTCTTTTTGCAATCTAGTAAACTAAGCAGAAAAGAAAAAAAATTACATGAACCTACTAAGAAAAATATTAATAAAAAATGTAAATTTTGTTTGATTTTAACATATGATACACCATTTAAAGAGGAATTCAAGCAGCAACAAATGCCAGGACATCATGCTTATAGTTTTCACAAAATTTTAAAAAATTTCAACAAAGCAGTGATCACCCTCCAATCACTCAAGCTGTTAAAGTATTCCTTTTGTTGAAAAGTGACATTTTTTCTTCGATTTTTTTTTTTTTTTTTAAATGTTTAACAAAACTATTGTAAACTAATTTTATCATAATGAAAATAAAGCTTACAATTAAAACTAAAAAAATTGCACATTTTACTTAAAATATTGAAGTTAAAAGAACAATTTTTAAATTTGATGTCAAAATTTTTCCATCCACTGTTCCATATCTAAAAAACAAGGTCATCTATCTAAAATATAGTGCACTATCATTTTGGTAGTGATTTAAAAAATACAAAATTTTAACAGATATTGTATTTATTAAATCTCACTTTTAAAATATAACTAAATTGGGGGAAAAAAATTTACCCTCTCACAAGTTTTACTTAAAACCAATAAAGTTCTAAAAATGAATTGTAAATTTGATATCAAAATTTCTCCACTCACTGGTCCAGATCTAAGAAACTAGGTCCTAAAATGTCATAGTGCTTTCCCTGGTATTTCTTATGTACCAAATTTGAACTAATTCTAATGAATTTAAATCTTAAACCTTGATTTTAAAATTTTATTCTAACTTTAATAATAAAAGTGATTATAATAGTTTACAAACAAACATATTTAACAAAAGGACTTAATAAAAATTGACATTCCTTTACTAACAGAAAGCTTGGTCTCTTATCTATTATCAGATGATGAATTTAATTTATAAGTCACAATTTATGCATATTTGAGAATGCCAGAAATACTAGTTTGGGCTTAAATTCATTTCTATTCTCATTAAATTCATAAATAATTTACAATCAGATTAAAACTTTCTGATTGAAAACTTTTTAGACAGTAAAGACAAATTATTTAAATACAATACTAAACTTACTAAATGCTGCCATTTTTATATTCCATTACTTTAGTTTGACACTAACTGAATAAAGAGCAACATTTATAAGAGATTTTTGTATTAACAAATTCTTTTATCTGCAAATATCTGAGTACTGACATTCTTTTCTTGCATTAAAGACCAAGTACAGATAAATTGCAACTGTTGGAAGATAAACTTTAACCCTTTTTAACAAATTATTGCCTCTGCATTATTCTATCTCTTAAAAACATGCAATATTGGCATATCAAAAGGTTATAATATGTGAAATAAAATTGCCTGTCATGATCACAGTAGATTGATTTTACAAATGCTTTTGTCCTTATTAACCATAGTTATCTAGCTATTCTTTCAAAAACCCAACATCCTTATAAGTGGACTAATAACTTATATAAGAAATAGATTTGCATCATTAAAAACTGCATAAGACTCTTATCAATAGATTTGCTCAAGGATTTTTTTGCTTTATTTGCTATCTACATTAATTCATTCTTAAGAGAGGCTAGTGGTCTTATCCCTAGAATATTTTTCTCATACCTAGAATAACGTAATAAGCATTAGCAGGAATATACTCAACAATGTTTACAGCAATTTCAACTAAATTCCTTGGCATTTCATCATGTACTTCAATGAACAAAATCAAATTAATAATTAATGAATCACTAATAAATTTTTAACTAAATTATTAATTTTCAATCTGATTAAATGCCATTTGAGAAAATATTTATTAGTATGTCAAAATACTTTACTATTTTAAGGAGCAAGATCAAAATTTCTGTCATACAATACTCTTAAGAACACTAACTAATACAATGGTTTGGGATCCGTTGAAGATAAGATGCTATGTCAATTCATAAAAGTTTAAGTAATCTGTAAGAATATGTAATGATACTTTATTTGCCATCAACTTTCCTATCAATCATCTGATGTTAAAATTGTCAAAAACACCAAAGCCTATTACATATAAGAAATCAGATGAAGATATATAACTTAAATTCAGACAAAGATTATGAATGATGATCATCCCAAAATTGAATTATGATGCCAATTGAAATCCATCTATAAGAATGTTAGAAAATATATTATTAGATGAATCATTGACTCCTAAAAGCAAATTTCTGTATAGTATGTTGACACCTACAATATTTTTCAACAGGCCTCGAACAATTTTTGATAAAATTTATAAATTATGTAGATCAGATGAAAAAACTTTATATATAACTTAAGACTAAATTTAATCCTTTCCAGTAACCCAACAAACAAAATTTTGACTTCAAGTTTTTTAATAAATGACAAAAAGAAAAGGGCCTATTTCTAAGATTTGTATGGCAAATAAGATGTAAGGCAATTTCTCAAAACAAACATTATTCTGTTCAACAATTCCATAAATAGCAATGGAAGCCATATTATAGATAGCTAAAATATCTGTTAAAAAATTACAATGTAGCCATAGGAATTATTTAATTTATGGTATTCACTGACTTAAATCAAATGCAGATTCAATCTTACCATCATCAATAAAGACCTATTTTCTAACATTGAAAGTCATACATAAAGAATAATCAGTAAAATGCATGAATGTCTTTTCTAAATGTAACATTTGAAAATTTAAATTTTAAATATGAAACCATTTTTTTTATTTGATATATATATAAATTATTGTATATAATAAAATAATATCTAAAGTAAAATAAACTGTTAAATGGTTACATAGCAATTTTTCAACTTTTTTTTTTAAAAAAAATTAAGCATTAGCAAATATGTCTCAATTTCTTTGATAAATAATCTGATTAACTACAATATTTTAGTTTCATTAAATAATACTTAATGCCATAATAAAATATAATCAAAACTCAATACTTTACAGCCATGTAAGTACAATTTCTTTATATTTTCTTGGTTTTAATACATAATACTATATTACAATATACAATCAGCATTTTATTATTATTGCACAAAAAAATAATATACTTAATGCTGATAAAAGAACTGTGTTTAAATGATTAAATATTTGATCTCTGATTAAGTAACATTCAGTAATGAATCTTAATTATGCTTTTTTTTTTTTTTTTTTTAGCTACTTGTATATCCAGGGTCTCTATTGAAAGCCAATCAAATATTTAAAATAACATTTTATAAATATATTAACTTTCTACCTTTTTTAACATGATATATCCTATTTGTTTATAAAAAATATACTTTATGCGTGGATTCATATTTTTTATTTCAAGGCACATTAGCATACTGCATATCATACATACTAACTGATGCATGTGTTTATACAGAAGTTAAACTCTCCATTCAAACAGCTTGTGTAAGCATAAGAAATAGTAATCATGTGATGCATGTGTTGTGATATTACTTGTTATAGGCACTTGTTATTTTGCATAAACTGTATAAAGTATCACATGGCTTCTCTATCTAATTCAACTATATACATCTTATTCAAATCAAACTATATAAGCACAAAAACGATAGTGTAACTAAATCTTTAGATGTATTTTTAGTTAATAATTGATCATTTTCTGATTGAATACTGTACAGTTGGAATCTTTCTGCATTGGCATTAATTACTCAATGCTTACAGTTTTGTTAAAGAATGGAGAAAGATGTTATCACTATGTACTCTTTATTGGAATTTATTTGAATTTTGGAAAAGTTTATTTGTAATTTTATTGTTGCACTTTTTTTTACAGTCAGCTAATATTTCTTTGCAATTATCATTTAAAAATGATAGATAGTTATTCATTTATTATTTTAGTTAATTATTTTTATTATATATCTTGGCATTATTGTGTAAAACTTATGTAACAGATTCTTCTTTCTACAAAAACTTTTTTAACCTGTTAATGTTTATGAATAATGTGTATTCTAAAATAAATATGCAAAATGTGACAAATATATTTTATTAAATAATAATATACACATTTTATATAATATTACTTCTTCTTGGATGCTAATTCCAGTCCTTGAATATACTTTTTGTTTAATTTATATTTACCTGTATAAAAAAAAATCATAAATCATTAATTATGTCATTGTATATATTATTATGAGATGATAAAAATACCAATTTTATGAACTGGGCTAATTTCTACTCAATTTGTGCATTTCATGAACTGAATACAAAAATGTCCTAGTTATAAAGTGGATGAACTTAAATATGATAAGATTAATAAGCACAATCACTAAATTATTAGAAACTACTTTCAATTACATTATATCTCTATTTTTACCAAGGCAATAAACCTAAAGCATGTGTGGTTGAAAATGTGAAGGTAGGGACCTCTACAGGTCTTAACCACAAGCTTACGCATTTTTGAAAAATAAAAACATCTAATCCAAAAATTATCAGAAAATAAAGATAAATAAACAGGAAATATTTGAAGTAACATTTAAGTTAAACGTTGCTATTGTATATTAAGCAATTCATTAATTATATAAATTAAGATACTTTTATATCTCAATTTTATAATGTGAACTCAGCATTTCTATCTTTAACAAATTCCATAAAAATGAATAGTATTTTATTTCATTATTACTATTACTAAAATAAAACATGACTAAATATTTTTTGCAAATCATATTTAGTTGGTACTATAACAATAAACAATGCTTGATTGGTGCCTGCATTTTTTTACATTTTTAAAATAACTGAATCTTTATAAAGATTACTAACTATTATAAAAGCTGTGATGCAATGATGATAATGACATGTAGAAAAGAAGTAATTATTAAAATTGTTTTGGTTTATGTTCAGAGTTTTGACTTCTGATACTTTTAACTGATTCAAGGAAGCCATTTCTATCTTTTTTCAAATTACAATGATCAACAAATTTAAAATTACAATAATTTTATACTTTCTAAGATATTGTGAAGATATATACGTCATACATACTATTTGATCATTTGCTACCAATATCATCAAAAATGGAAGTTATTGAAGTCCATTTTGTTTTGTTTTTTTCATATAAGTTATAATAAATAATAAAAATATTTATAACAGCTATATAAATATATATACTACTAATAATTATATATAAAAAGCTTTTTTCAGCACATGGTAAATATAATACAGATAAAAATGTAGCTGATTTACAAAGAAATTATGTAAAGGCTTAATATTGTATATAGCATTTATTTTTATATCCATAAGTTAAGTAGTGAATGTATAAAGCAGATTTGTCATCTTGTCTATTAATTACATTATGTTCTTTAGCTCGTACTGCTGTTATTCTGTATGACCATGATAAATCATATTATTTAATATAGATTTTTTACAACCTAAAAATATACTTTTTAATTGTAAAAAATCTAAATTAAGTAATAATATTTCTTTGCAAAATGATTACAACAATGATAGTAACAATAATTCAAATAAGAAATTGATTAAACTTTCATATTATCCCAAAATTTATAATATAATAATAAAAAAACAAACAAATTATATTGATATGCATATAAATACTGGACGATCAAATAGTAAAAATCTAAAAAAAATAATAGGTAATTATAAATTAAAAGACAATATACAAAAAAGAAATCATATGTAAAATTAATTATGTCTATTACAATATGATTTACCATGGTCATACAAGGTAACAGCTGTAAGAGCTAAAGGACATAATATAATTAATAGACAAGATAATAAATCTGCTTTATACATTCACTACTTAACTTATGGATATAAAAATAGATGCTATAAAAAATATTAAACCTTTAAATTACATTAATGATACAAAAAGGCAAATATATGAAACATTATATTAAGCATAACTTAAATAATTGTATGAGTATTTATAAAACTTCAACAAATTTAATTAATAACCAATTAAAAATGAATGGAAAATTATATAAAGTAGTATATTGTAATGATTTTTTAAATTTATTTTTGCCTATTCAATAAACAATGATAATTGGTAAAAAAAAAGTAATAAAATGAAAACATTCATGAATTAATTCAGTCTAGGGAATATGAAAATCAAACAGGTGATTGTATACATGGTGGAATGACTATATAATTTTTTTTTTTAATTAACTACTTTATAATGATCATGGATAATGATTGGACTTGGCATAGATGAAAGACAAGCCTTTGTGCAGATCCAATCCTTTTAACATTTAAGATATAATTCTAAGACAAAGTAAAATAGTTTACTCCGAATTCGAATGAGAAATATATAAGCAACAATATTATTAATAATAACATGCCTAATTTTAATTAACAAATATAATAAAATAATATAATTTTATATTTATAGACAACATGCATGATAGAAAATCTTTTATTTATAATCATAAAATTTTTAAATGAGTTTTATTCAGTTATCTATTTTTTTATGCAGTTGAAGTGAACTTTCACATTGAAAGAAATATGGCCATATGGATCGTCATTCCATATTTCCAATTAAGATCCTTTTAAAGAGTGGCTCTTTGTGACTGGAGAATCAAATCTCAAAAATGTACTAATCCATTTATCATAAGATAGTTTCTTCTGATCAACAGTTAGTTGAATGGTAGGTTTACTTGTGCAATCAAGTGTCATATATTTTAGTGTCCACAATCAGTTACCAGGTTGGCAGAAGCATTGTTGACTATTAAAGCATTTTTTACAGCTCCACAATCAGCTACATCAATGGAAAGTTCAAATGGATCACTCTGAAGCTCTAGTTCTGTAATTGCATTATATTCACATAGATAAAAATTAAAATTTTCTTGGCTTTCATTCTATAAGCAGCACAAAAAAAGAAGTGAGGTTTTTCCTATCTTTAATTGGAAAAGCAGATGAGTTAAGAGTTTTTTTTCTTACATTTTGCAATTGGTCCATACTTGGTATTTTAAAATAATCAGTTTTATTCTCACTTATTATTTCAATAAACAAAAACAAAAAAATGAATAACATTGTCATTTAATAATAATAATTATTTTTTTTAACAAGACATAATTAAAAAAAAAAGCATATTCCTTTACAAAAGCCATGTATGTAAACTCTTGAGGTTACTGGCTCCCAAATGTAATGCTTTTTTTTTTAAATGACTGGCCAATTAAAAATGAATGAGAAATTATGTAAAATAGTATATATAAAGTTGTATAGGGTATGTTTTATTTATTGTGTATATTGTTATGTTATATAGTCAATTTTTTGAAATTTTATTGAATCTCTGTATCATAACTTTATTGTTTTATTCATGTCTTATTTTATTATGCTTAACATTTGAAACCATGTGTCATAAAAGCTTTTTATGTATAATTATTAATAATATATATTTATATAGCTGTTGTATATATTATTATTA
>JAQFVV010009565.1:0-11607 GCA_028023455.1 Epiperipatus broadwayi | reverse complement strand
TACCATGAGGCCAAATGATACCTTTCATCCTACAGTGGATTGATAATAGTTGATATATATTGCAACTGTTGGTTTTCACCAAAGTTTTCTAGGTTTGAAACTTATATTGCTTTTAATAGTTTAGCTAAAAATTTTCCTCATGTAATATGTTACATTCAAATATCAACCTTTCAAGCTAATTGAGCATGCGTCTTTAGAGAGTGTATGTAATATAATTGTAAACATGGCGCTAGATCAAATAATTGCTAATTTACTCATGTAATATGTTAAATTTCTGATAAAAATGTATAGATAATAGTAATTTTGGTAAGCATTGAAGTTTGGATAAATGTTAAAAATTATTTAATATATAATGCAATCGTATTTGTAAATGCTCCAAATGAAAGTTGCTCATTTGTTAATATAAATGTAAAAGGAATATAAAGTGTCTTAATCGGTCAAAATGAATATGTAATTATTTATTGAGTATATTTGAGAGGTTGTTGTTAATGAGTAGAATAAAGAAGGGAAAGCGGTAAATATTTTACAGGATTGATAGAATCATCAATTAGCAAAAAAAAATTGCATGTTAAATTAAGGATTAAGCAAACATGTTAGAGTTGATCGAACAGAATCGCATGTGTATAAGTGTGCATGTTGGAAATGTATGAAAAAATTTTAATTATAAAAATAACCATCGATCTCAATAAAGGCATGAGAGGTATCATTCAAAAGCCTGTTGAGAGAGCAATAATTTTATCTAAATTCCTAAACTATAGCAGAAAGCCCTCATTCAAAATCTTGAGTTCGAACATAGTCTGCTATTGTATTTTTTTATCAATATTAAAAAATTATTTAGCCTTTACGTGGTTTTTGTTCTGAGCAGGAAAACATTCAACAAGAACACATGATGTCTGTCTAAATGTGGGCACTTAATTTTAAAACAATTGTGAATAGCCAATTTAAATTAGGATATAAGGATTTAATTGTCAGAGGTCATGGATTAGACATTAATGGACAGATAAAAATGATAAAACTCATTTGCCAATCAACTAGCTTGTTAGAAATATTTTTTATAAGGAGCTAGAGGATGAATTCCTCACCTCATAGTCATGCTACTCCATGAAATGATTGCTATATTTTGTAGTAATGCATTGTGCAAGCCCATTCTTATATATGCATAGTTACCAAGTTTTAGCATATCCCAACCCAAGGAAAAGGGTGCTCTCTTGTAATGTGGATTGTTTCCAATACCACTATATTGATTTGTATATTCTTTTTATTATGGATGTGTTTATTTGAGGGGAGAATGATGAAATAGTGTTTATCCTGATGGAAACGTCATTAGATGGATTTAAATGCTTGTTATTTCCTTGAAGCACTTAAAATGCAACTTACCGTATTGATGTATAACATTTGTCTTTGCTTTGTATAGCTCACTTAAAAACCAATGCCTATTATAGATTTAAAATGTAATTAAAATAGGAATAACACAATACCTGAATTATTTCGTAATAAGCAATGGGTATCTATTTCCAGCTGACAGCTGAAGCATATCTTCACTGGACTGGTAAGAGAAATAAATATTACTCTGGTTGGGGATATTGGTAATCTTGACATGTGTGTGTGTGAATGTGACTTATAGGATAGCAAATGTTTTTTTGCGTGTAACACTTCAAACCATTATGTGTATGAACATGAGGGTAGGTAGACATTCTTCAGTATTGAGATATATAAAATGTTTTAACAAGGCATATGAATTTATTGTACTTAATGCTTAGTTTATGAGTGTATTTTATCAACCAAGGTGGCTAACCATATATTAAGAAATGTCATTTATATTTGATGTTTGTGAAAATTAGAGTTAAAACATAGCATAAAATTACTTAATAGTTTATTATTGTTTCAAATATAAATTCCTGGTCTACTTATAGTCCAAAAGGTATATTAGCTGGTTAGCATAGGAATATGATTCTGTAGCAACTGTGAATCCCATTTTATTGATAATGTGACATTATTTTCATTTTTTTAAAGTTTAATTTAAAAGAAGGGAAGGCTACAAAGATGTGTAAATATTATAATATATGTTAGTATTATTACTGTTAATAAAGTTTTGTAATTTAATATAATTTTGTCTGTGTCTTAATGTTTTGGTTCTTACAAATTCTAGAAATTCAATCACATTCAAATCCAATCGTATATCGATATTTCAATACTGAAATCGAACCATCCTTTCATATAATTAGAATTACTACGTAATGGAGTAATTGGGGAGTATTTCCATCCGAGTTTAAAGTGATAATGATTTAAACATTGCAAAATTCCATCACAAATGTGTCAATTTATACAATGTTTTTTTAGTGGCACCAAATAGAGGTTACTATATACTTGGTAGGATTATGATAAATTGTTGGATGCTGAGGGTAGGCATAAAAGCATTTCTTTAGTCGCAGTATTTGAATAACTTCCCAGTTGATATTTGTTATTTAAAGTCTTTCATAATTGAAACACTCTGGAAGTTTCATCAATAAATAATTATAATTTTTAAATATTTTTTTATATAAGTTAATTTGAAGTAGTGAGAGTGGACATTGGCTTGGCTAATCTTTCTTTACCCCACTGTTCTAAATCCCTGAGATAGGATTATCAGACATACAAAAGGGTGGGCAAATGGGAGTCATAAGAAAGAATGAAAGCCTAGTTGGTTGCACACAGTTGTGGTTTTGCCTCCTGGAAGATGCTATGACATATGAAAAAAAAGAGAAAAGAATGAAAAAGAATGCCATCATTCAGGGGAATAAATATTTTTTTTATTCTTTGAAGCTAAAAGAAAGCCTGATAGTATGGTAGAAAGAATGGATTGTGGAGGTGACGGTGGTTAGAGAAGACTTAAAAATTATAAATTTCTGATTGCAACTTCCCCAGGGAAGTGATGTGGAGAGTAATGAGGTATTTAGTAGAGAATGTGCAATCTGGGCCCGAGTATTTAATATTTGTTTTCTCTTCATCATCATCATCAGGTTAGCCCCTTTTGCAGGCTAAGTGTGCATTCTATCATTGGATTAATGATTCAACTCTTAGGAATGTTGCTTAGCAACAAAGATAGAAACTTGCATGTCACTACTGGCATATACAGAGGTTGCAATATATATACTTGCTTGCCCTTGAATAATAAATAATATACATTCATGAAATATTTGAATACAAAACAATAAAAAAATTGGTAAATAGTTTATGACTTAATTAAACACTATTTGATATAGTTCTTGCAGTTTTTACTGAAACATTTATATCTATATTTTCAACTACATTAAACAGTCGAATCTGTTAGATCTGAATAAAACATAGTGTCAAAATTGGAAGTAAAAGTATTACTTTAATGTTTCTGTAAAGATGTAAACAATGCAAAAAATCTGACTGAATTTAATACCTTAGCTTATGATTTATTGTGATTTTTAGAACTCAATTTTTGTATAAATCATTATCAATAGATATTTAATTACAATAAATTAATGTTTTCTACTTTTTTATATGTATTTTACATTAAATTGTAGGAAAGAAGTATTTCTATACTTAGAAAAACCATAGAAAAGGAAAAACTAATTTTTACAACAGCTGTGAGTAGAGTTGCCGCCAACAGTCAGCAAGCAGAAAAATATTTGCGAACGTTATTGTCAAAAAAACAAAATCTGGTTTACACTGTAAAGAAGTACACTAAAACCATGGATGAAATTAAAGAGATTCTTAATCAGAAAAGCAAAATTGAAACATTAAATAAATTAGGAAGTACCATCTTTTTTTGGGATGCTTCAAGGTAATAAAACATTCTGCATAGGTTATTATTTTAATGTGTGTGTATACATAGTGTGTTATTTATTTATGATATGATTATTATTATTTTATTATTACTTAAAAGTATTTTTCTAAAGAGTTCTATTAAAAACTAACAACACATAAAAAATGATAGTATGATTCACTTTGAGAAAAGCTTCATTAAATTGACTACAGCTAGAATTCTTCATTATGTCATATGTTGTTGGTGAAATGCCAATAACTGTCTACAAATTCTTAATATCTTTAATTGTTTATTGTAAGAAAGCAGTTTTATATTTGAAGCTTTTTTATTCACTACCTTTTTATATTACAAATTTTAAGTAATTTCTAATACTATTTTATTTCTGTTGAAAGGTTTATCTAATTATAGATACATTAAATAGCTTCAATATTACCACCTATTCTTTTATATTTATTTAAATAAAGATACATTAAAAGACTAATTACCCCCAAGATGTATTTCATGGTAATATTGAAGTTATTTAATATATTTATAAAGATATTACATGTGGGAAAAAGAAATGTGAGTAACTCCATGTGTTTGTGTGTTTAATTTTTAATAAATCAGATATATTAATCTTTAATTGAGTTTTGAACAATCTCTAGTTTAGTAAATGATTAAGAATAGTCATTACTATATTTATCTAAAATGGATGATGTCAAAGATAGGATTTGAGTTCATTTGACATTTATATTTCAAATTGTAATTATTTATCTAATTTAATGACAAGAATTTTATTTAGTATTACCTATTAGTTTGAGATAAGTAAAACTTGCATTGTTTAAATTTATGTACATAAGTAGAGAAATGTGAATAACTCCATGTGTTTGTGTGTTTAATTTTTAATAAATCTGATATATTAATCTTTAAGTTTTGAACAATCTCTAGTTTAGTAAATGATTAAGAATAGTCATTACTATATTTATCTAAAATGGATGATGTCAAAGATAGGATTTGAGTTCATTTGACATTTATATTTCAAATTGTAATTATTTATCTAATTTAATGACAAGAATTTTATTTAGTATTACCTATTAATTTGAGATAATTAAAACTTGCATTGTTTAAATTTATATACACATCAGTAATTTATCACTTCATAATTAAATGATATTAAAATTTTGCACAATGTTCAAATTATTTTAAGAGATCTTAAAGTGTTTATCATGAATGTCTTCTGATAAATTTGTTTTATTTTAGAAAATGACATCACTGAGAATGCACTCTGATTTGGTGCACCAAGAAATACATTTATTAATAGCTATTCAAGATAATTATAATTTGAACTTTTTGTTTAATTAATGCAAATGTCACATGGGTATTATCATTTGTCAATTTATTTTAAATTGATAAATTACTTTTATTATTATTTATAAAGATCTCGTGTATTGACTAGTTTATCCATTGTCTTTTCAAGTTCATTTATGTCTCGGTACCTTGAAAAAAATTTTCAGATTATATGCAGGCTTGGAAATTTTTCCAAGTAACTGGCTCTTAATTCTTCAGTATTGGATTGTAAATGAATATATGGAGTGTTGAAATGAGTCTCAAAGCATTGTAAAAAATTTGTAATATGATTGTTATTCTGACAGCAGAAATGACATGTCTGCAAACACTTAGCTATGATCTGTGTTATTAACTGACAGCTAGCATTTATTTATTTAAAATTTCCACTTTTCTAGTAAAGCATTTATTTAAAACACTTTTGTAGCCTTTTAATAAATTAAAAATTGATACATATTAGTGTGAACTAAGGCAGGATTTTTCTATCTTTTGGCATTTCTGGGCCATATTAGAAGAATTGTTATCTTGGGCAACACATTACATACACTGATATTACTGAACCTGATAATGGTAAAAAAGTTCTTTGTATAATTTTGGGTATTTGTGCCATCATTGATAAAAAGAATTTCACATAATAACTTCACTTATGGCAACAGTCTGTTTAAAGAATCTTATCAAATCATTGAACAGTTTCAAGATTGTGGTCACTAATATAAAAAATATACATATTATATGGAGTGCATGTCAACATCACTGAAGTGTTGAAATAATTTCTAACATTCCAATATTGTTATTTTATTGATGATCACTGCTTCACCCATTCATAGAATACATTATAATGTCTTGTGTTATTCATTCTGCTGTCTTGCTTGGAAAATAATGTACTGGAGGCTGCATGCTGCTGTAAAATTGAAACCATACTTGCAGTACAAATAGTGAGAGCATGAATATGTTTATTTCAGTTACATTGCAACATGTAATCATTTAAAATATCAATGTTTTTAAGTTGATTTTGTTTTCAGCTACATTCTAGGCTTTAAGTTAAAAACTCCTGATGTAAGACTTGATCATAATGAAGTGACAGTAATTTAGTTTTGTTTTTTATTCCTTATTTATATGAATATCCTTATTTGCATGGTATTAATAGTTTTGCTGTAATATTGTGTTTAAGACCTTTCTAAAGATTATGGTGTTGTGTTAACTTTCACTTATTTGAATATAATAAAATACAGTAATTATGTTGGATAAATTGGATAGTGAAGGGTGTAATTAGTAAATCTAATGATGTTTTTACTAAATTAATGATATAGGTTAGAGAAATTTGGCAATATATTTAGAGGATTAATCAATAATTATTGCATAACTGAAAATTTTTGTAATTATAAAGTAAGCATAGTTAGTATTTCAGATATTTATTATCATTATTATGTTGTTATATTTTCTGCTTAGAGTTAATTTTTCACAATACCATTTTCAAGAATAAGTGTTAGATTAAGGATTTATATATTTACCAAATTCATCACTTCTTGTATTTTGCTGTAATGTCTTATGTAAATGCAATTTATTCATTCTACTTTGAACACTTTTTAATAAAAAAATGTTCTTATTGTATATATATATTGAACCGGTCAACCGCTTACTCCGTTAATATGAGCATGCGCACAAATCGAACATGACAAGAAATATGGCGACATGCTGGAATAAGAAGAAATTTAAATACTTTACCATAAAATTTTTACGGACACAGGAGATACTTATAAAAAGATTGATTCTTACATATTTTTGGGGGATGACTCTAAACCAACCCCTCTCGCCACTCCCAGAAGAAAATTTAACTCTCCTCCTGAAAGGATATATATATGCAAGTTCAAATATTATTGGCATATATGCAGGTAAATAATTATTCAAACAAAAATAATAAATAAGTATCCTTGTGATAAATAAAGATTTAAGACCCGGTAAGATGATATCCCATTTGCTAGCTCTGCATACTCTTTTCTCAGTTAAAAGAATGGAGATCGGAAAACTCGCACAATTAATTAATAATATATTTAGAGAAAGTAAATGACAAAGAGAATAAAATATATGGCAGCAGTCACTTTAGAATTATAATATATTTTATTAGCCCTTTATCCCATACCATTTATAATATGAATACAAAATTAACATTCTCAAATTGATTAAATATACAAACAAATATCGCACATGACATAAATCATTTTAGTAAAACAAAACTATAATCATAAAGAAATACTTAGCAAAGCAATAATTATTCTAAATAAAGGAAAATTTCTTAATAATAATAATGGATTAAATAATTATATGTGAAAGGTAGTGATCTGTGGATTATAAACTCACACACGTGCATTAAGCAAACAAGGAAAAATTAATGTTACATAAAAGGTATATTGATGTGCGTATGTACATAAGACATATTTACAAAATGTGTATTAAATTTAAATAAAATAAACACACACAAAAAAATAGTGTACCCGATAAAGTCTAAGTTTCAATCTTCTATGGGTTTTGAGTGGACTATATATCTGTTCATCTACTGCAACAAGAGCTGGACTTAACTGCAGTACAAGTTCATGGAGTTTATCATCATCATCACTTGGCGTTTGGGATCTCAGCATTTACATTCTTTTGGGATGGCAGGAGCAAAGCTGGACAGACACGCTGAAGTGGGCTTCTACCCCATAATCATTGTATATACAGTAAAATACTTGGTTGGCATCTTTAGGCTGGAGAACGGATATTACACACTATAAACAGTTTTTTCTTGTTTTACAAATTCCAGATTTATTACTGACTTCAATGGCGTGTTGCAATTAAACTTCCATCGGCATCAACTGAGTCTATGGTGGAATAATCATCTGGCCATTATTTAGCTTTCATTAGTTGGCCAGATAACTAACTTTACTCTACACCATTTAATTGTCCGATGTTTAAACCGTCGATTACTGACCGGTTAACTGCTGGAATGATTATTTGAAGGACTGCACGAATTAGTGTCCGTTGGTTCAGAATGACTGAATGAATTTTTAAATTAAAATAAATCCCACCGAATAGAATGAGCCATAATCAGCATGCTTGATCAAAAAGTTGCAAAACTTCGCGTGGTTCTATTAACAGCATTAGCTTAACAATAAAATTAGATTTAGGATCCTAATAACTTTTGTCTTTGAAGAGCAAAAATGAACTCTCTTCTCGCAACTTTAGAACAGATATCTTTCTCTTCAATGCACACTCAATACAGGTATCCCTCCAAGAAAGAAAAGTTAATTAATTAAATCTTATTGAATTGGTTTAGACAATTCATGAAACATTCCAATGCAATCGCCCAAATGCTTTTTTTAAGAATTTTATTTCCAATTAGTTTTTTATTATCTCCATTCAGATCACTAATGAAAATTTTTAATGAATGATAACATCTTTTTCTTAATTACATTATCACAATCGAAGGTTAAAAAAATATTTTACTTAAAATTGGACATTCCTCTCCCCGATCCCGATCGCAAGTTTAATCAAGTTCTTTTTGTCCAGTTGAAATTATTTTAGAATGGATAGGAAATCAGAATGCCTTTAGGCTTTTCTTAAATTTAAGACAATGACCCCCCCCCCTCTTTTGCTCAAATGCAACTGAAGAGAAAAACAACCATTAAAACTTCGATTTTGAAATTATTTTTAAATAGTAATATTTCAAATTTTCCTTTTTACATTGAACTTTGTAAACACTCAAAAATAATAAATACATAATCACAAATTGTAAATAAACGTGTTAGCGTTTCTTCAACAAACAAAAAATTTTTAAAATTATAAATACATTTTGGCATTTCTTATTAAAAACAAAAAAAAACAAATCAAGTACATATTTCTAAGCCTTTAAATATTGCCTTTATCATGTGTGGGTGTGAGTTTATGTTATAGCCACAGTTCTCTCTTTTAATTTATAATATATTATATAAATTGTATACCCCCCCCCTCCATATAATGGTTTTTACATATTTTCGGACATTAATTTTTTTTTAATATTATCTTTTGCTTGGCCACATCAAACATGCCTGGCACAATATATATATATGCAATCTTATATTTCAACATCTGCAGTCTTTTTCAGAGCCATTTTACTTTAATCAAACGATAACATGAAAGAATAAAATCTTTGACAGAAGTGCTTTAAAAATGCCTATGTGACAGCCAATCAGATGCAATAATGACTGCACATGGAACTCTTAATTCAAGAACACAAGCCAGAACTACAAGAAAAAGATGGACCCATCTTCTTCTCTACTTAAATTTATATGTAAATAAGTCGGACTCAAGCATTCAGAACTAAGAGTGTGAAGCTTAAAACACCTTCACATTTAATTCACTGAATCTTATAAATAATCAACGCAAAATCTTTTGCTAGCGCTTAATAAACTTAAACCATTAAGCATCACATGATCACATTTCCTATACTAGCACATTAATTGTTGATAAACAGAGGAAAACTCTCCATACAGTATTGCCACCTGTGCTAAACAGAGTAATCAATGGATGCCAGAAGGCTTGTGCATAAAATCCCTATCTAATGCCTATTCATCCAATATCCCCAGACTAGTTTCTAGCTTGTGGCCTTCGTCAGTGAGGAGCTTTGGATGTGAGAGCACTGCATCTAGATCTTAGGATCTAATGCAACCCTCTAGCAACCACCTTTTATCTCCACTTAACTACAAAACTATGAGAATGAAATTGGAAAACACAAAAAATATTTTCAATCTAAGCTCAATAGCTTATATAGTCATATGGGTCTGAACTCAGTTCAGCACCCATACATTTTGGTGTCTTTGGCTCTTTTACAACCATAGCCACCACTATCCTATTAGGCAGGATTGGTAAGCATCACATTTCCTATACTAGCACATTAATTGTTGATAAACAGAGCAAAACTCCATATAGTATTGCCACCTGTGCTAAACAGAGTAATCAATGGATGCCAGAAGGCTTGTGCATAAAATCCCTATCTAATGCCTACTCATCCAATATCCCCAGACTAGTTTCTGGCTTGTGGCCTTCGTCAGTGAGGAGCTTTGGATCTGAGAGCACTGCATCTAGATCTTAGGATCTAATGCAACCCTCTAGCAACCACCTTTTATCTCCACTTAACTACAAAACTATGAGAATGAAATTAAAAACAAAAAATATTTTCAATCTAAACTCAATAGCTTATGTAGTCAAGAGCCAAAGACACCAAAATGTATGGGTGCTGAACTGAGTTCAGACCCATATGACTATATAAGCTATTGAGCTTAGATTGAAAATATTTTTTGTGTTTTCAATTTCATTCTAATAGTTTTGTAGTTAAGTGGAGATAAAAGATGGTTACTAGAGGGTTGCATTAGATCCTAAGATCTAGATGCAGTGCTCTCAGATCCAAAGCTCCTCACTGACGAAGGCCACAAGCCAGAAACTAGTCTGGGGATATTGGATGAGTAGGCATTAGATAGGGATTTTATGCACAAGCCTTCTGGCATCCATTGATTACTCTGTTTAGCACAGGTGGCAATACTGTATGGAGAGTTTTGCTCTGTTTATCAACAATTAATGTGCTAGTATAGGAAATGTGATCATGTGATGCTTAATGGTTTAACACCAATCCTGCCTAATAGGATAGTGGTGGCTATGGTTGTAAAATAGCCAAAAACACCAAAATGTATGGGTGCTGAACTGAGTTCAGACCCATATGACTATATAAGCTATTGAGCTTAGATTGAAAATATTTTTTGTGTTTTCAATTTCATTCTCATAGTTTTGTAGTTAAGTGGAGATAAAAGGTGGGTGCTAGAGGGTTGCATTAGATCCTAAGATCTAGATGCAGTGCTCTCAGATCCAAAGCTCCTCACTGACGAAGGCCACTAGCCAGAAACTAGTCTGGGGATATTGCATGAGTAGGCATTAGATAGAGATTTTATGCACAAGCCTTCTGGCATCCATTGATTACTCTGTTTAGCACAGGTGGCAATACTGTATGGAGAGTTTTGCTCTGTTTATCAACAATTAATGTGCTAGTATAGGAAATGTGATCATGTGATGCTTAATGGTTTACCACCAATCCTGCCTAATAGGATATTGGTGGCTATGGTTGTAAAAGAGCCAAAGACACCAAAATGTATGGGTGCTGAACTGAGTTCAGACCCATATGACTATATAAGCTATTGAGCTTAGATTGAAAATATTTTTTGTGTTTTCAATTTCATTCTCATAGTTTTGTAGTTAAGTGGAGATAAAAGGTGGTTGCTAGAGGGTTGCATTAGATCCTAAGATCTAGATGCAGTGCTCTCAGATCCAAAGCTTTTCACTGACGAAGGCCACAAGTCAGAAACTAGTCTGGGGATATTGGATGAGTAGGCATTAGATAGGGATTTTATGCACAAGCCTTCTGGCATCCATGATTACTCTGTTTAGCACAGGTGGCAATACTGTATGGAGAGTATTGCTCTGTTTATTAATAAACAATATATTTA
>JAQFVV010009564.1:0-11617 GCA_028023455.1 Epiperipatus broadwayi | reverse complement strand
TCTATCCTTTACTCATAACCCAATTAAATACTATTTTTGCTATTCTCTTATTATCCATAAATTGCAATCTACCGAACATTTTCATTTGCTTTTTTGCATCGCTCATATAAAAACTTGACAATCTCATTTCCTCTTGAATTGCCTTTCTTTGCCTTCTGCACATCTGCATCTAATACATGTCTTCCTACTTCTCTTTGTACTTTATAATCTAACACCTCTTTACTAACATATAATGCATACAATTCTAGTTAGATCATATTTATTATATGAAAACACTTGATTTCTTTATCTGTCCCTTTCTTTTCTTTGCTTCATTTATCAATTTTTTTCTCCCATTCATCCAAGCAATTTCTCTGATTACTTAAGTCGATTCCCAAATTTTTATACCTATTCACCACATTTAACTTTATTTTCCACAAAAAAAATTCTTTCTTTTCTCTTTCCTCAGGATTTATCATCATTACTTTTGATTTTTCTTCATTAAATTTAATCCCCATTTCTTTACTCACTCTTGCACATGTCTTCAGCATATCTTCCCTACTTTCTGTACTCAAGAAGACATCATCCACAAATAAAAGAACCGATAATGTATATACTCCCTTGCAACTTATTAATGGTATCTCTACCCCTCTTCTTCCTAGTTTTTTTATTACTCTCTATTTCTCTCAAATACAACAAAAACAAAATATGTGACATAGGGCATCCTTGGTCTCCCCCCATTTTTATATTCCCTAATTGATAAGTATAGTAATTATTTTCATACAATCTCTTGATAAGATCCACTAAAACTACATCCATTCCTAAATTTACTAAAGTTACCCATAATCTATTTCTATTTACTCTATCATATGCCTTTGCTATATCTGTGAAAACTACATATAACTGTCTACCTGTATTTCTACTCATATCTATAAGTTGTATAACTTCAAATAAACTATCCTATATGCCTATCCGATCGAAAACCTCTTTGCATTTCTCCCCTTATATTATCTTCTTCCATCCATTTTATGACCCTTTCAACCACCTTATATGCGAAAACTTTATATAACTCTGATGTTCCCGCTATTGGTCT
Organism: Epiperipatus broadwayi; assembly: GCA_028023455.1. NCBI lineage: Eukaryota > Metazoa > Onychophora > Udeonychophora > Euonychophora > Peripatidae > Epiperipatus > Epiperipatus broadwayi. Next base: position 10,545 of record JAQFVV010009564.1, on the reverse strand, counting down.
ATAATTGCTTAACTTTCTATGATTTTTACCATTTCCTTTGAATAGTAGCCTTACTCTTGTCTTATTCTAACTATCTGAAAATTCTCTCTTCTGTGCCATCTGATTAAAACATGATAATAGGTTTAATTTTGCCCTACAGCCTAAATTCATTACCATCTCTGCTGCCCTTCAATCTAAACCTCTCGCCTTTACCATTTTCAATTTCTTTCCTGTCGCATTCAGTTCATTTTCTGTAAAACTAATTTTTCCTATACTAAATGTTTTTATGTTTGTTATCACTCTGTCCTTTACATCTAATATCTTTTTTATATCCATTACTTATTTAAAATTGTCTCTAATTCTTTTTAGAGCTAAACTATTCCCTCATCATCTAGTAATACTATTTTTTTCTCTCCCCTACATTCCTTTTTTTAATGTTTTTCCAAAATTTTTTACTCCCATCTCTTCAATCTTTATTAACATGCTCCAACAATTTACTATTTGGTTTCAATCTCTATAATTATCAATTTTAGCCAACTTCTTCTTTTTTTTAAATATGTTTCCCATTTAACATTAACATCTTTTTCACTTTCTTTGTTCTTAATAGCACACTTATATTCTCTGCATGCTTTGTTTTTCTCCTTTACACTTTTACTAACTCACTTTTCTATTACTTTTATTCTTCTGAATATTCTCACCTAAAACCCTATTTGTCACTTATTCTACTTCACCAAACTAGTCCTTATATTTATCCCCAACCAACTCTTCCATGGTTTCTTCAACTTTTATTTTATATTCTTCTAACTTATTTTTATCATTCATTCTCCATCCACATCTTTCACTATCCTTTCTACTTTTATAATTATTTTCTATCACATTACTAACCATTTCTTTTATAAAGAAATTGTGATCATTATTACATCATACTCTATTTAATTGTTATTTATTGTTAAAACTCTGAATTTGGTGGTCAACTAATTGACCCAAATAATTCCTAAGTAGCTTATTTTTATGTAATTTTTTTTTTTTTACCATTAGTTTTCTTATTTATTGTTTTCATTGTAGAGCCACTGCACACTGTAAGCATGTAACCTATAATAAGAAAGATGTTAAATGATATCCATGTGTATCTTCTTAAGGTGTAAATAAAGTTGTTATTTGAAATTATTACATCATACTCTCTCTTTATTATCAAACACTTTAATTTTCTGTACTTTATTCATTTCCTCTTTCTCTACTAATACATAATCTATTGTTTGAAATATATTATTTCTGAACCATGTGTATTATCCCTCATAAATAAATTTCTAATGCTCAAATTCATTCTCTGATAAAAATTCTTCAAAAGCTGTCCATTCTTGTTATCTACATCATCAATTTCTTCAGTGTACCCATTCATATCCCCTATAACTATTATTCTGTTTCCCTTTTTTTAAAAAAATGTATATCCTTAACTAGGCATTCATATATGCTACTGTTCCATTATAGTTTGATCATCTCCAATGGCTATATACACCATAGCCACCATCCATTCTTGTCTTCCTAACTTTATCTTAAACCACAAATGTTCTTAACATTTAACAGTATTTAAATATTTTTTTGACATAACTCTTGTACCACCACCCCTTTTTTCTTTATCTTTTTTATTTATACCTACCATACCATGTCTTCCAGTATAGGTGTTTCTTCTTCTCTTCTTCTCTTAGATGTGTTTTCACTATTGCTAGTACCTCAAGCTCTCCATTTTTAACTGCTTTGTTTAATTACAGCTATTTTTCTGGTCTCCTACCACCTTGCATATTCAAATATCCAATTTTATCAATTTCTTCTTTCTTGAACTACTCTTTTATAAATTCTTTTGATTCTTTCTTCTCCATTACATTTATAAATAACTTACTTACCATTAATTTTACAGACCCATTTCCTCTCCACATCTACATTTATATCTAATCAGTCACCCTTTGTTTATTTTTTACATCCTGTCCATTCTTCTTCTTTCTGATAATACTGAAATTTAAAACTGCACCCCCTTTATAAGTTATCCGAACTATATTCTTTATAATCAAATTCCCTAAAACTTCACTTCTTTGTTTTTCTAAGGGCAATTCATCTTTACTATATAACTTCCTCTTACCAATAAAAAAAAATCCCACACATCCACAAACATAACATCATTTCTCTCAGACAATTTTTTCAATCTCTAATTTATTATAGAACATGTCTATCTAATATATATCTATTGTCAAATCTTGATAATAATCCAGCTATTCCTACTCTTCCTTTAATCTTATTCAAATTACTAATCAATTCTATGTACTCATCCATTGTTCTCTCCTGTGGCTCTGACAAATTATTTGTCCTTACTATAACATACACCTCTCTACTCCCTTGTTTTTTTACTTGAGCTGTAATATCCCTAATTCTAGCTCCAGGCACACCTTTTTTTACATACCTGTTTCTATTTTCCCTTGCAATTACATCTCCACATTCTCTAATTAGCGAATCTCCTATCAATACTATCTCGTAGTTTATTTTTTCTACTTCATCTGTAACAATTTCTTCCACCTTCTGGACTTCTCATCTACTTCTTTTTTATCATTCCTATTCAATAATTCCTTTATTTGTTCACACTTCATTTCTGCAACGATTTTAATTTTGCTTCTACATCTTTTATCTCTTTTTCTATCTTACTTATTCTTTGACCAACCATCTCCATTGCACTACTTATTTTTTCATTTATATCTCTTGTCACTCTACTAAAAACGTACCTATCTTGTCTTCCTCAACTACATTTTGCTCCATTTCTCCTGACTTTCTCTTTAAACTATCTACACTTAGAAACCTCTTTTTCATCTCTTTTATCACACTTACCCACTGTCTACATATCCATAAGCCTGTTACATTTTTCCTAGTCTTATTTATGCATTTCTAATGATAAACCTCATCACATACTGTACACTCTATCACAGTACACCTAAATGTTTTCTGATCATTTTGTATGCATTGTGGGATACAAATGCAATCCATATTCTTTCAAGTCCCCTACTCTATATTTAACTTTATATTTCCTCTCTTACTCTTCATACTACCTTTATACAAAAAGAGAAAAATTTACTTTCTTTCAATGGCAATCGATAAATACATGTTTCCCAACCTTAGACCTCAAAACTTTATCTTCTTTCTTAAATAAATCTTTCTTTTTTAAATTAAAAAGTTCTTTAGTAACAAACTTACTAAAAATCAACTATTCTTATGAACAACTTAGTTATAAAGCCTCCTTACAGTAACACGCACACAACAAAAGGTATTTTTTATGTCCATATTTAAAATGGCATAATGAAACACTTTCTAAACGTTATCAATATTATTCTTGATCTATTCAAATCCAATTTAATTATCTCTCTTGACCCCAATTTTTTCTTCACCTTCACATAGTAAGCAAACAATATATGTAGCAGTTAAAGTCTCTGGATAATATTCGCAAAAATAATATTAACTTTAACTTAACTTGCAAAACAAATCAGCCACGTCAGCACACAAGAGGGATCTCCACAAGAGGCATTTAATGGCAGAAGCATGTATTACAATACACTTGCCTTCCAGAGAATGATTCCAGTTATTTTTGAATACTTTTTATAGTTTGTTTTATTGTTTTTTAAAATTGCATCTCTCTAAGAATTAAAATTTAGAAAAAGGTAATTATTTAAATCATTTCTTTAATTTATTCAACAAAATTGTAGTCATATATTCGAAGGATGATCTTATTGGGTACATAGCTCCTAATCTTGAAATTATGTGAACTATGCCTGATATTACTTCCTACTTACTAGTGCCAGATTTATATTTTTTATTTTTTTTATCCTAATCTTGAAATTATGTGAACTATGCCTGACATTACTTCCTACTTACTAGTGGCAGATTTATATTTTTTATTTTTTTTATAGTTAGTTTTTAGACCATACATTTTTCTGACCTCGATGCTATTGGAGGATTAAACATGTAAAGATTTTTCATTTCTGTTTTATTAAATTTTTACAAATATTTCTCGGAGAGTCTATGGCAGAATTTGTTAATACATTATTAGTAAATTATAAATGTGAATACAATTAGATTTGTTATACAAGCAATACACAGAAGCTCTCCTTACTGTTTACTAGATAAACAAGACCACCTGACCAATTGAACGATTAGGGTTGATGAACAATTTTGAGTTACCAATGAAAATATAATCTTATACAATGGATAAAATGTGTATTTACATGGAATACGTCTACTCTTTGATACCGAGCAGACTAAACTTAAATCAGAAATGACTAGATACAAATATTAATTATTTGATGTATTAGAAATGTAATGGGTATTGTTGGACATCTTGAATGTTGAAATCTTTATCAGGCAAGATAAAGAAGAAAAGAATGTGTAGATTTGATGTTTTTTCAGTAATAAAGTTCAAGCAGTTATGATAAAATAAGCCAGCGAACATCTTAAATGCTAGTAATAATGTTTATTGCCTAACAAGCAATATTCCATTTATTCAGATCTAAATTTCTATGATAGATAGTGGTGAAGAACTTATTGATCATTTTACGATGATTAATTAAAAATAATGTAGGAAGGGTCTAAAGATATTTTTTGAAGGGACCTGAATATAAGGAGTGACAGCTGGAAGACAATTATGAAGAAGTTTAGATTTGGAGAAATAAACAAATATGAAAAATTATTATATTTGAAGCAAACGTGTGTTGATGATTTTCTAATAGAAGATATAAATTTAAAATGGACAGAACTCTAAAATATGATTCCCTTTAATAATTGATAAAGAGATATGGTTACAATCAATCCAACAGTGCCAAAATGTCTAAAATACAAAGAAACGTTCAAAGAAGTTTGTCACCTATAATAAATTTGTTTAAATTTTCAACACACGTTTTGGTTAAAAAAGATAATATTTCAGCTATGTTCCTTAAGAAGAAAATAGATTCCAACATGCACATTGAAACTGGGACAAAACAAGAGATTGCATAAAAGGCCAGAACAGACCTCTGAGGTCATAAGAAAACTATATGGAACAAAAGTCAATAAGATATGTAAAGAATCATTATAGTTGATGAAGCTATATGATTGAAAGACCAGTGTAAAAATATCATATGATCACTACTTCTTATGCTTGCTCTTAACTGTTATTAAAACAGGCAAAACTCTCTATATGTATGCCACTCAGTGCAAGCCAGAGTAATCAATGGATGCCAGAAAGCTTGTGCATAAAATCCCCATCTAGTGCCTACTCATCCAATATACCCAGATTAGTTTCTGGCTTGTGGCCTTTGTTAGTGAGGAGCCTTGGATCTGAGAGCACTGCATCTAGATTTTAGGATCTAATGCAACCCTCCAGCAGCCACCTTTTATCTCTACTTAACTACAAAACTATGAGTCTTAAATTGAAAACACTATAATATTTTCAATCCAAGCTCATCAGCTTATATAGTCATATAGGTCCGAACTCAATTCAGTACCTATACATTTTGGTGTCTTTGGTTCTTTAATAACCATAGCCACCACTATCCTATTGATCACATGATGTTTATTGGCTTAAAACCAATTCTGCCTAATAGGATAGTGGTGGCTATGGTTATTAAAGAACCAAAGACAACAAAATTTATAGGTACTGAACTGAGTTCGGAACTATATGACTATATAAGCTGATGAGCTTGGATTGAAAATATTATAGTGTTTTCAATTTAAGTCTCATAGTTTTGTAGTTAAGTGGAGATAAAAGGTGGCTGCTGGAGGTTGCATTAGATTCTAAGATCTAGGTGCAGAGTTCTCAGATCCAAGGCTCCTCACTGATGAAGGCCACAAACCAGAAACTAGTCTAGGGATATTGGATGAGTAGGCACTAGATGGGTATTTTATGCACTGGCTTGCACTGAGTGGCAATACTGTATGGAGAGTTTTAAAAAATAATCATTTTAAAAATAAAATGTGTAATAGTGTAGTGCTTCAATAATTCACATTAATTTAAATGAATATAAATTTATTTATTTTAACAATTCATGTATATTATATGATAGCTATATTACTATGTTTCAGTATTTTAAGCCATGCATTGCAATATTTCCAACACTTAATGCTAGTAATTATATTTATAGATCTATATAATATGATTCGATTATCACCAAATTGTTTTACAGCATTCAACAAGATGTGGTTGCTTTTTATTTATCAAAACAGATATCATATATATATAAGTAAATAAAATTGAAAGATTATGTAACAAATATTCTTTTTTTTTAATACATATGAACTTCACATGATCACCATTTCTTATGCTTGCTTATAACTGTTATTAAACAGGCAAAACTCACTATACGCATTACCACTCAGTGCAAGCTAGAGTAATCAATGGATATTGGATGAGTAGGCAGTAGATGGGGATTTTTATCTACAAGCTTTCTGGCAGTCATTGATTACTCTAGCTTGCAGTGAGTGGCAATACGTTATAACGGACGGAACGATTCCCACTTAGATATATATATATCAGATTCAACAATCAGCTGGTTCGATCACAATGTATGACCAACTTACATAAAGTATTTATGTGATGATACACCTATCTATCGAGCCCCAAACGTTGCTGGTACCAGATATAATGGACGGAACGATGCCAACTAGCCCCAAAAGTTGATGACACCAGATGTAATGGATGGTCAACTACCTTGCAGACTGTACTACTATGCAAATGTAGCAATATGGTGTGGGGATAAGTTAATATGCTCTAATTTATTACCCCTAATGAAACAATCTGCAAAAACCTACCAGGCTTAGAAGGGAAAAAAGTTACATCCAACTATGTTCAAACTGTGGGTCATCTGATAGAATGCTAATGAGAACCTGATGAAATGCTTAACCAATGATTGCATACCCTTTAATTGACTAACTCTATCCCTATTTAATAATATTAAATGCAATTTAGGTTAGTTCATCCACTTTCCCCCTTTTAAATTCCGTTATGCCCTAATATTCAAGCCCAGAGAGAATATTGCTTTTAACTCCTTTAGCAGGTATGAACAGATACACACAGCAACACCTGCACCTATATATAGGTTACAACTAGCATTTATATATTTGTTTTATTTTCAAGCTTTTATATAATAAGAAAAATAGATGTGTGTGCATGTATAATTATTTGTAAACTGTGGAATGTCAGGACAACTCAATAAACCAGAGACCGGAATAATACAAACTCTCAAACATTTATTAACAATAATAAATATCAAGTATAACAACAATAGTAATGATAAAAAAATATAAAAAATAATAATAATCATATGTACATGTGTCACATGTGAACCTCTACCATTTTACTAATTAATGATTATTATAATCCAACCCTTATACCCCATGGTAGAAATCCACCTATGTCACTCATTCTCTACAAATTATAATTATATAGAAAAATAAACTTTAGTTATTTAATATCATTGAGATGCTGGCTAGCTAAATTATATATTTACAAATGTTAGTCTATTTAACAAGTTTCCCCAATTCATATATATGATAGAGACAGATACTAGTTGATTAGTCAGACATACTAGAAAATATATGTACAAGGTTAATCACAAAACAAAACATATAATATGTATTCTGTATAGTGTTGTAATTTAACCTATGAAAATAAATTTAGATAATCTTACCTCAATATTTATGTGGATAGCCTGATGTGAAGGTGGGTGAACCTAAACTTTATTTACAATGAAAATATAAAAATATCAAAATGAATAATCCCCCCTTTTCTTCTTTGCTAATTCTGAAAAATGAGGCTTCAGCATCTGAGTGTGAAAATACAACAGATAACATGAATAAAAAATAAATAAATAAATAAACAAAAATTTACAATATTGATTCTTTGATTAAAAGTTGTAATTGGAATAAAGTTCATAAAAATCATCATAATAGAAGTAGTAGTAGTTGATATTTAGGCAAGTTGTTCTTCAAAGCAGTTTCACTTAGTAAATCATTTTCCTTAGCAAGAATAGATAGGTACAATGGTGTCTCCTGTAGTTGTGTTTAATGGCAAACACCTTGATCCTCATTTGATTCACCATAAAGTATTCCAATCCTTGTTTACTTTGGACTGCAGGCATCTTCTTGTGTGTTTACAATAAAGTAGAAATATATATATATATAGATATAGAGGTTTAATGCAGCTGGTAGGAAATACCATGACGCACAATAGCATGTTTTGCTCTAGCCCATCTTCATATTAAAGTACAATTTAATAATTATTTGTAATCATAAATTTATATCAGATAATATAGAAGCGCTATATATATATTAAGAAAATTATTTCATTTTGCTTTCTTTTCCAATTTCAGCAGATTAATTTTCGTTATTCTTTTTGAAAAAATTTAAAATATTCAAATATACTCCAACCACTTTTCAAACACGATTTAATTATTTAAGAATTTATCATTTATTCTTACTTCTTATTTTATTTCCTTTTCTCTGAATTTGGTAAACTTTTAATTACAGCATTAGACTTTTAAAAATGTTTATAATTTAAATAAAATAAAAAGTAAAACTCCATTTTAGCATTCTAAATTTTACTTTAAACACCTGTCTATTATTGTAGCTGCTATCTCTTTTTACAAGAAGAACGATTTGTAAAAAGTTTCTATTTTTATATAAAACGCTGCGTAAATCCCTTGAAACACTGAGATTTTAAACTGCCTATTGTTTAAATACATTTAGATTTTAAATGCCTATTGTTTAAATAACTTTCATTTATTACAAATAAAAAAAATAATAATAACATAATAAAATGTTTTATTTTCACACGTGTGTCCACCCAATTAACTTCAAGCCATCCCAAATTCATTTAACTATAAATTAATATTCAATTTTAAATAATAAAAAAAATATTCATTACAGTTTATTTAATCAAATAGTTTATATATACAATATTACTTTGTAAAATATTGATCGTATTTTATTTTATAATAAAATAATTTATTGTGTATTATATGTATATATGTAATAATAACAAACAAATAATCTTTCCCATTATTAATATAAATTCCAAATGGATTGGGTTCAATAACTAGGCTTGATCTTTTTAGGAATGTGTGCATTGTAAGCTATCCTTTACAACATATTGTGAGTTTTGCCTGTTTTAATAACATATAAACTTTTTTCAACAATGTTTTATAACCTTTTAAGTATGTCATATATATTGTAAAAATTTATGGACCATTATATATAGCAATATCTGCATTGTTTTTAATGTACCCCCCTCCTTTTTACCTCATTCTCTTATTCTTATATCTATCATATACAGAATTGAAAAAAAAAAAACATAAAATCTTACCAATAGATTTTTGTGTCTAAAAATACAATATTTGTTGACATATAATCTTTTTCAATTTTATTTATTTATTTACATGTGTTCAACAGTATAGTGGATTGTATTTATTTCCATTCTACGTTAATACGTTTATATATATTATAATAAGTAAAGCAAATAAAAATGGTATAATGGTAAATCCATACCAGCTGATAATGATGATTGATGATCAGAATTCTTTATTTTGGACATTATTGTAATGAATCAGAAGTAGACCTAGTATTTATCCAGATATAAAATAATGGTAAATATCAACCTCTATCTGTTCTCAACCTGAGCAAGCATAAATAAGTAATAAATAAAAATTAAATAATTGCAAATGTAAATAATAACATCTGTAGTCATCCTTAGACTGAATTGAAAAGAGGAATACTGTAAAATCTTAGGCTAATCATCAAGCCAAAGCCAATCATGAGGCGTAATATAAAAAAGGATAAATATCATTAGTTCTGCTACATGCTCATATATTAGTGCTAAAATATTTATAAAACTAAATATATATCGAATGCTAAAAAGTGCTGGGATCATTAAATCAATGTTTTTTGAATAGTATTCAATTCTGTTAAACATATGGAAACGAGTAAAAACCCAAAATACTAAATCCAATAAATAATTATCACAGTGATTTAATTTCTGTATATCATAATATATCTGATCATTTATTATTATTATCGTAGTAAGTATTAGATATTGTAACCATCCATTCATCATAATTAGAATACTTTATTATTTCACCATACCTATTATTTTTCAAACCTTAAAGAACTGTGAATAAATTTCCCGATACAGACTATGAGACAGATTGACCATTATTAAATTCTGTACTTTCTAAAATATATCCAAATCAATAAATCTTCACTTTCATATCAGATGAAGTCATCTGATTTACCAAATAATTCTATCATTGCAGTAAATTCTGACATTTTGGCATAATTCTCATCATATTTATAGAAATATTTGACAATCATGTAATTAAGTCCTAAAGTAGATACATGTTCATTTTTTAAATTAAATCTGATTCTGTTCTTATCCATCTTTAGCTATGTTTAATATTGGTTTATATGAGTGGACTACTTTTTTCTAATTCCATGTTTTTAATCATATATATTTACTTGTATTTAATGATATAATTTCTTATTATTAATGTAATATTTATTTAACTC
>JAQFVV010009563.1:0-11625 GCA_028023455.1 Epiperipatus broadwayi | reverse complement strand
CATCAATAAAGGCAGTGACTCCTATTGTGACACCCAAATGCAGTATATAGATTCCATTAACCAATGTCTCTATTTCTTTAATCATGGGGTCTACATAAATTGCGAATAATAGGGCTGCCAATGGTGATGCTTGGGAAATATCTTTCTCTGGTATGAAGAATTCAGATCTGCAGCATACACTTTTTATAGGACATTCTACTATTTCTTATGTAATTTACTATAGTATTCTCTAGATATTTGTCTTCTTGAATTATATAATTAAATAAGAGAAAGAACTGCTTTTATTTTTCAACTTTTAAATATTATAACAATTAAGATATATACCTTTTTAATTTCTTTAGTAAAGAAAGAAGAACATGAGAAAGTAAAATAATCTGTGTGCTATTACTAACAGTTGAATGTATTTGGTAAATTTAAATAAAGATAATTTTTTTAAAAGACATTCAATACTCATCATTTTAGATGATGGAAATAATCCAACATATAAATACATCTAAAAGAACATCATCGCAAACCTTCAGGAAGACATAAGTGAAGGAATGTTTATTTATATTTTCTCCAAGTTAAGATGACTTTTTAAGTAAAAAAAAAAAAAAGAGAGAGAAATGAATTTGTAATAGAAAAAAAAAGTTCAGTTTTGTTTTGTTAGTTCTCATTAAATACTGCACAATTATTTGAAACAAAGTTTACATATATGTACGCTGGATTAAAGTAATTTTATATTAAATAAATTGTGTACAAAAAGTTATTGAAAACAATCTAATCAGATTATATAGTTTATATATTTTAAATAATTAGAGGGGATTTTAACCCAGACTTTCAAGCCCCTTCAGTCATCCACTCCATCTTATACAACCGATATACATGACCACATACATGGAAAAAGGTAAAGGATCTCTAATATACACCTTTCATGCTGAACCAGGATTCATCAGTTGTCAAGATCACCATCTCCCACACATACATATAATCAATGCTCAGTTTATATTAAGAAGGCAAATATTCAAACTCTAATAGATAGGTTTCTATCTTGTCCTCTCTCCAACTCTTCAGCCATCTATATCATTAAAAATTTGATGATGGCATGTTCAAAGCACTAGTGTGCCAATTTTGTTGTCATACCTATGTTGACCGTAAGTTATTCTGACCTCTCATATGTAGGACCTTAACATCATTTATATATACAGATGAGGAATGGAAAAAATACAGACTGAATCTGTAATATTTAAATACAAGTGTAGTATATATACTTCAGCTAGATGTATGGATGGCAGAAGAGTTGAAGAGTGAAGAAGATTGAAACCTGTCTATTAAAGTTTGAAGATTTGCTATCTTAATATAAATCAACTATGTATGTGGGAGATGATGATCTGGACCAACTGATGACTGCTAGTTCAGTATGAAATATGTATATTGAAGATTATTTATCTCTTTTATGTATGTGGTCATGTGTATCATTTGTATAAGGTGGATGATTGAAATACAGAATGTTAATCTTGTTAGTAATATATGCAATTTAATAATCTGGATCTGTAACTTCAATCACCATAGAAATGCTTGTATAATCAAATACTTTTTTTATAATCTACAAATTCAAAGCATAATGATAACTCTTATTCATTAATCCTTTCTATACATTCTCTCAATAAACTGATAGACTTGTAATTTCGAATATGTGTATCCATAGAAATTTACCATAATACTACTAAATAATAAAAACAAAATGATAAACTAAGTGTATTGCTTACAAGATATTTAAACTTCATTTATAATGTGCATCTACTTTTCTCTTGCTACTTCATTCTTAAGATCTAATTAATTCATATTTAAATGTATTTACTATTTTATTATTATAGAACAACTTCACACACATTTTATGATGTCATCGATTCCACTTTTCTTCTTATTGTGGAAATAACTTTCCTTCCAACAACACAATGTGATTTTTATTTCTTTGAATCTTTTACTCTCTTCTGTAGCTTTCCTTCTGAATTTACAAATTATTATTAACTATTTTTTATACTATTTTACAAAACTCTATATATTCATTTTACTCATTGGATCATTTTTAAATATTTTTATATTACTTTTTTTCATCATGCATTCTATTGTCTTTAGAAGATTTCCTGGTAAATTACTATTTTTTTGTATCAGCTATCTCTTCTGTAGTTCTTAATAGTATATTTGATTATCTTATTATTAGGTTCATTCGAGTTCAAATAATCTTCAAATCCTGCTAATATTTTCTAATTTAGATTCGATAGAGTGTTTCTGAAAATTAGGAATATCAATTATTAATATTGTTCTTATTAACAATTTTTGTGTCTTTAGTTTTACATTAACATGTATTTTACAATCACTCCTTGTATTGCATCCATTAAGAATATTATAAGATATATTTTTTATTATTCAAAATATAATCCAATTCTGCTGTATATTTAGTATTTTTCTTCAAAGAAAGAATTCATACTAGTTGTTTTTTTCCATCAAGTCTGTATCCTTTCTCATTTCTAGCATTATAACCAAATATATCCACAGCATTTTTATCTTAAAATCATTTACCAATTCCAACATTAAAATCTGTGATGACAATTTTAAATTATTGTTTGGTCTGATCAAAAACATTTTATATATCTATATGAAAATCCTCTATTTCTTCCTCATAAAGAGAACTTGCTAAGATATAAACCTGAATTATTTGCATTTGGTATCTTCCATTAATTTGAATAGCTAATTTTGCTATTTTACCAGATACGGTATAAATCTCCACAATGTTCTTCCACTTTTTATTTGTCATGATGCCTATTCCACATGTGCTCCCAATATCTGTGCCTTTGTAGTATAGCATGTGTCCAGTTTTTTAAATCAATTGTCACATTACCTTTTTTTTTTAAATTGACAAAATCCTGAAATTCTCCATTTAACAGTAGATCTTTTATGCAATCTTCTTACTTGAACATGATCTGCAGAGGCAAGTATGGAAATAAAAAGTCATTATCTAATATCAGCACATAAAGATTTGTTAAGATAATAGTGAGTTATTAAATTTATATTTCAAATCAAAATTTTACAATAATATAAATTTAAATCATATAAGCACTCAAGACAATGCATAGATTTTTACAAAAATGAAATTCAAAAATTGATATATACATTTTTTAGCTATAACAATAATAAAAAATAATTATAGATATTAAAAATAAAATATAAAAATGTTTTATTTTTATAAGAATACAGAATTATAAAATAATAAAAGATAGAAGCCTGAAATCCAGGCACGGCCACTTGGGGCATTGTTTACATGTCAAAACACATAAAAATGCCGTTTCGGTGGTCAGCGCCTTACAGGCTAATACAACATTTACATATTGTATTAACCCATTGAGCTAGGCCGCTTTACATGACATCGCACAAAAATATTACGGCCTGTTTTGTGCTTCAAAGCTATTTACGCGTATTCGTTCTTTTCATAGCTGATTACCGTATCGCTTGAGGGTGTTTAAATTTCAGCTGTGTACGACTTTTTCAAATCTCTGTAATAGAGTAATGTCATTTCGATTTAAAAAATGTTGTTAATTATTAAGAATGGTCATATGGTCCCCACCCTTCCCGAAAAAAAGGTTAATATTAAAAAAATTGGCAAAGTGTATGTTCGAACAGGCTTCGACAAAGCTCACGTGCTAAGTCACGTTTCAGCGTGGTGGGGAAAATATTCGAGACCACTAAAAGATCTGAGACGAACGTGCAATTTTGAAACTTTTCTTCAGATAAATTGCCGAGTACAGAAAGTGTGTGAGATTGTGGGGTTTTTTTTATTTTGTCAGTACATGTAATGTCCACTTTTTATTATAGCAATAAAATCGAATAAATAATTTTAAAAAGTCCAAAGTTTGTGTCCTTTTTTTTTTTTTTATTTCATTCAAAATTGACAAGTACTTGGATTCAATTTTTTGCAGCAGGGTTAAAATAAATGACGACTTTTTGTTAAGAATAACAAATTATGAAATCACCCACCCTGAAAAGCAGTTTATTGTAGAAGGCTAAAAAAAAAAAGGTAATTCGAATGAAATAGAAATCAAAGTAAAAAGTGAGAAAAAGTTGTTTCAAAAAAAGAAAAAAAAGGTTAAATTCTTGACTTTTTGGTTACAATCCTTTTTCTGAGTGGGGGTGGGTGTTTGAAAACAATTTTTGAATCGGCAAAAACACAAAAGTAAATTTGGATTTAATATTAAGAAAAACAATTACGTCAACCAAAAAGAAATCAAAATTTGAAACAAGTCCCAAAGTTGATTCTTCTCTTATTTCAGCGCTGTTAAAATAATTGACTATTTTTGTTGCCTTTTTGTTACTAATAAACAGTATGAATTCCCCTCCCCTGCTCAAAAAGCTGTTTCTTGTAATAGCCAAAAAAAAAAAAAAAAAGGCTAATTCAAACATAATCTAAATCAAAGTGATAACAAGTTGTGTTTAAAAAAAAAAGTAAAATTAATAATAATAAGAAAAACCATTTAGTCAAGACAAAAAAATAAAAGAAAGGTAGAATTAAGTTCTAAACAAGTCGCAAATAATTGTATTCTATTTTTTCGGCGGTGGGATTCAAACAAATTTTTTTGACGTCATGAAACGGTCCCAAGTTTTCAAATGATAAAAAGTAAAAAATACAATTAGCAAAATTTGTTGAAAAAATATCAGGTTCCAACAAAAACCCACAAAAAGTAACGAAAATGAATATCAAAATTTGTTTAATAATAAACAAATCACGTTCTAAATGAAATAAAAATTATTCGTTTAATCAATATTAGAAAAAAAAAACCTTGTTGTATAAAAAAAGCAAAAAGTTGCGGCAGCCCGGTAACATTATATTTCATTGATTTTGTCTAGCATCAATGCTCCAAGTGGCTTTGCCCAGATTTCAGGCTTTTACCTAATAAAATGTATACAATAAGGATTATAATAACATTTTAGATATTTGAAATAATTAACATATTATTAAAATTAGGCATAACAATAGTAATAAAACAAAGAACATATAGGGGTATAATATTTTAAGTATATTAAAAGATAAAGCATTCATTTTCTTTTAAAAATCCATTTTTTAAAAATTCTTATTAATTAAATCACAAAAATCAAAACAAGATATTAATACAATTTATTATAAAATATCTGTAAAATAAAAAAGAAAAAAATTAAACACTACAAATTACCAACATGTCTAAAAAAAATATATGCAAACAATATAAATAAAATCTTTTCCGTTTTTTTTTTTTAATTGTATCTATATTTTCATATGCTTCTTTCCAAGTTATATTTTTTAAAATGAGATCTTCAAAAATTACTTTAATTTATAAAAGAAAATTTTATTTCTTCTCAAAAAATGCAGCTTAAGGAGAAAGTTAGAAATATATATATGGTTTTAAGAGAAAAAAGAAAATATTATATATATATTGTACCAGATGGTTATTTCTCCTTTTGATAACCGAGGGCACCACCAGGTCGCTACATACTGGAAAAATTTATATACAGTGATCAAAAGTTAATGGTGATGATGATTTGGCATCGACCAGACCCAGGGAGAATAAGAGCTCGAGAATATTGTTCAGACAATTGAGAAAAGAAATCACTGAGACAAATGTCAGCCAAAGTACTTAAAAAAAACTTTTATTAAGCATAGAATGGATAAAGAAAGGAAACCTAATCTACATTTTCTTAGTATATTTTTATTCAAGAGTGTATGAGAGTATTAATACATTAATAACCCAGGCAGATAAATTTATTTCTAACCTATGACATAAAAGGGGCCTATGACTTCTTGCTAGAGGTTCACCTAAACCAATCTCAATTTTCCCACAGAGATTTAGAAAATTGGATGCTTGTAAAGAACCAACGAAACACTGCAGACAAGCTTTTCTTAGCCCAGAAACAAAATGTCGGAACTAAGAATGTCCCATAACTGCAAAACACCCATGGTCAGGTGTGTTTAGGCCAGCAAACTCACACAAGAAAATAAAAGATTATAGACTACATAATCTGAATTATAGAAAATAAAATATTCACTAAGAAAAGAGGACCATAACTCAATAGCCTGACAGCCAAAAGATCTGTACTCTGCAGAAAACACAAAACCAGTTTCATTAAGTTTAATGATAAATAAAAAAAAGGATACATGAGTAAAAGAAAGTTACTAATATCAGCTTATCAAGGGTTTGTAATATAACACATAAAACATTAAATATACAAAAATATAACTAACTTGCAATATACTCTGAGACAAATAATATTTTAAGATGGAAATCTTGCTAATAAGACTTCAATACATAAAAAAAAATACATAAATAATTAATATTTAAATTAATAGGTCACACAGTATAAAAATAATTTCTTTTAAGATTAAGCTGAGATTTGATAAAACTGTAACTAGAGATGTAGCCCTGGATTAATATGGGAATGTGAGTTACCTCGAGGTAATATTGAGTTCTGTTGGTCACGCTTTAATTTACTACAGGTTCAGGAGAATGGAAGCATTATTGGGATCAGCTCTGGACTAGGTACTTAGGTCATGATTATAGTCACTATTTTGGAGTTCCGGAGGTTCATCCTTAGAAAGGTTTAGTACATCTCATTATGGAGATTCTTCATAGCATACATTATAGACATGATGTCTGGACAGCTGGTACTATCATGGCAAATAGCAGAATTACTGACAGTTAACAGAAATCCAACTTAGTGATTCCGGTTGAACAAATATCAAATACAATAATTAGAATTGCTTCAACTATGTGGCAGTTCAATAACAGAAAAGTCTGTATGAATAAGCTGAGTGACTAAAATAGTCTCTATGAATAATCTCTCCTCAATCTGAAATAACCCAGAGCTATGTATGTCCTCTCTTATCTCCCAGACAATCTTTTATTAGAAGTTTCAACCAGGGTACATCTCTAGCTTCTGCTCAATCTTAATTAAAAAACAACATTAATTTTTTTTTAAAAATGCCAAACTAAATCTCGGCTTTAAAAATAAATAAATCTTTTTTAATTAAAATACTTTTTAAACTCTGCTAGCTTTTAATTACTTTAAAAGAAAAGAAGCATCTAAAAAATTTACTATTTTAAACTAAAATCAATTGAAGATTAAAATATAAGATTTTAACATAAAATAAGTCTGTGCGTTATTACACATATAAAACTTTTTAATTTATTTTCTTTTAAATTCTACAAAAATAGAAGTTGCTTTTAATTTACATGATACAACTTTTGAATTCAACTGCTCCATCATGCCATGAAAAAAATAATAATAAAAGCATTTCTTTGCAGTTTTTTTTTTTAAACTTTAAACTCCAAATCTTAAAAACTTTTAAAAACTCCTGGTTGAACATTTGCCCTGAGTTCAATTCCTTAAATCTACTTCCTATCTCCTATCTTTTAAATGGCAGGTCTAAGGCTCATGCATAAATCCCATCCACATCTTCTAATACAAAGGCATTCGAACCACTTTTCCTTTGTATAGTGAAAGGTCCATCGTATACTGGAAAAAATTTTAATATTGATGCTGGGTCAGATTGCTGATGTGAGTTTTTCTTTAAAAAACTAAGTCTCCTACCTCGAATCCACACAGTCGTCGATTTCCTCTTTTTACCCAGTAATTCTTCCACATGTTTCAACTTTATTTGAGCCTTTCTTTTATCCTTTTCTTTGTCAATTTTCTCCTGATCTACAAGCAAGGGAGCTTTTATCAGCATTGGATAATTCTGTCCAAAATGTAATCTGATGGTTGCAAACCCCGTAGACTCATTCTGCATCCAATTAATGTAATTAGTGTTTTTCTGTCTGTTTCACCCATTCATGGTGATTTTTGCTGACATAAAGCCGAAGAAAATGATTTAACTCTTCCATGACTCTCTCTCACAGGGATTAGATTGGAGTTTACAAATAGATGTTAATACATATTGAATGTCCTGTTGCTGAATCCACTGTTTTCACTGTTTGGTTCCAATATTTGCCTTCTTGCCTTTGGTCAGCATCACCAGCATTCTCTATAGCGGCAGTGTTTACAAATGTGGCTGCTCTCCTTTTATTTTCACAAAAACAATATTTGACTTCCTGAATCAATCAATGCTTATGCAATGATATCTCCGGTCTTCATACTGATAATAGGACAAGACTGTATAACTCCATTCCATGCTGGTTCTTCTTTAATTTTGGACAACTCATGATCATGGTTTGCATTCCACTTCCATTTCTTGTTTTTCTTTATTAAATCAATCAAATATGTAGTATCGCAAGCAAAACCCATATAAAAGCGGTGGTAGAAGTTGGACAGCCCCAAAAAGAAATGGACCTGCTTGTGATTTGAGGGTTTAGGGAAATGGCGTATGGCCTCGATTTTTTCTAGATGAGCCTTGACACCATGCTAGTTTACCAGGTGACCCAATAATTTAATCTCCTTAATGGCAAAGCAGCTTTTCTCCATATTTATTGTTATTTTCCCAGGCACATTAAAAATAAAATGTTCAGGGTCTCTCAAATGTTCATTAATGTATCTAGATACTATTACAATATCATCTACATAACATCCATTCTTGGATTTCTGTGGACAATACATTTTTCAAACAATGCATCAACCAGCTCCATTGTTTATCAGCCCAAACGGAACTCTCTTAAATATATGAGTCTGACTCTTGTAGCAAAAGGCAGTATATTTCCAGTTGCGTAGATCCAAAGCCATTTGCCAGTAGCTGGTGGTCATATTCAGAGTAGAGAAGACAGTTTTCCCAGCAAGGCAAACGAAAGTTTCATACATAGGTGGTGGTACATCTCATTCTGGAATCGTAATAGTATTTAATCTGCATGTATTGAGACACAACCATAGGTTCCCATTCTTTTTTTTGACCACAAATAGAAGATTATTATATGGCGATGGAGCCCACTCGATTATATCTCACTCTAGCATGTTTTATTTGCTGCTCAACCTCCTCTTTGTATTGAAAAGGGATGAGGTAAGTTTTAGTCTGAACATACAATTCCTCTTTTACCCTTATTTTGTGGATATACCCCTTAATTTTTCCTGGCACATTGGAAAACACAGGCACGTAGTTTTTTTAGTAGGTCAACTTTCATAGTTATTAACTCATCGTACACTGGTTGTACTATACTAACAGTCTTGACTGGATGGTTGGTCATGTCAAATGCAACCGGTTCATTGTTTATTATGCCCTATTTTAATGGGTAGTCTATGACTCCATGGTTCTTCATCAAAAAATCGGACTCCAGCATCATGTCATATAACAATCCAGCCATCACCTGAAATGCATGACCAAAGCATTGCTGGTTAATTCTGACTTCAAGCCAGATTTGGTAATTCTCACTGAAAATCATCTTTCTACCATTTTCTAGGGTCAATTGTAATGGGTGCATGGAAAGCCACATACACTTAAAATCAGCCTCTTGCGAAGTGATTCAGTTTCTCCATACCATTGACATTTGACTGCCTGAGTCAATAAAAGTCAATATTTGCTGATCGATTATAGTCACTTTAATTACAGGTCCACATTAATCCCCCCCTTTCCACTTATCGTTCTCATGGACGATTGCCATAGTATTTATGCTGATATCAGTCCTGATCGGCTTTGACATAACTTCATCATTCTTTCAGCTTCTAGTTTTGTCCTTATGGTCTCTGTCCATGCTATTTCATTTTCCTTTAATGGTTCTAGATTCTCGTAATCTATTAATGTCAGAAGCAGGATCATCCCTTCAATTGTCACAATCAGACTTCCTAGCATGATCTTCGGAATCCAGGGTGACATATTATAGCATATGACTCTGATTATGTGAGCTTCTAAATATATCAGTGCCGATAGAGACCTTAATATTGCCACCTGATGCAAAAAAAACTGCATATGGGTTTCCATATGATCATGTTGACATCTTTCATTTGCGACCTTGTGCAGTATGCTCTCCTCACACTCCTTGTTCCAATAGGTCTGCATCAATGCTTTCTTATACCCTTCAAACATTGTTGGTGGCAACTTAATGATTTCCACCAATCTTTGGCAGCTGCCCTTAAGTGATGACTGGTGATTGCCACTTTTTCCTTTTCACCCACTTGGTGGAAATAAAAAGTTTCCTGTAGACTCTTTAAATGATCTATTGGACTTTCCAGTTCTCCTCTAAAATCTTATATATGAATGAACTGTAGCATCAGTGATGTTTCTTGAGTGACAACCACAGGGATGGGTTGTTGCTTCTCTTCATGGTTCTGCTTGTCACTGCCTACCAGTTTACTGATAGTTACAGCATTGTGATATTCATTTTCTTCGATTAATGGATGTTGACATTCTATCTTCAGTCTTGGTTCTTCATCCTCTTCTTTATCTTGATCTACCATCTGTTGGGTGTAGGCTATTTCCTTTGGCCATACATCCATTGCTTCTCTCCTACCACAGTGTTCCTGGATATCCAATCTCCTTTCAATCTCCACTAATTGTTTTCCATTTCCAGTGACAAAACTTTTCAGCATCTCTCTCATCATCTGTCTCTCTTCCTTCATTTCCTTTATAAAGTTTTTCATCATGTTGTTCTCCTCCCAATAATCTTGGCTTCACTGTATCATGGCTCCATCCTTGACCCCTTTCTCTGGAACTCTTGAAGACTATCTCATCACTCCCTTCTGATCCCTCTGATTCTTTTTCTGGCTCATCGTCCTCCCAGTCCACTAATATCTTGTGCATATCCTCTTCTATTTTGCTTCATTTGAAATCTCTTTTATTTGCTTAATAAATATAATACATAAAATACTAATTTTCCCAACCCCAAAGTCCCACATCTAATCTACCTAAACTGTATCTGCCCTGTTTTCCTCTGCTTTCTCTTTTATTCACGTGCCTAAATTTCCAGTTACCCTGTCTACTTGAGAAAGAAAAAAAATTTTCACCCAGCTGTCCTCTGGTTCCTGAAACAAACTAAATACATTTTAGATTAGTTATGTACATACAGATTTATTTAACATCAAATTTACTTTCATTTATTTCATTTTTTTTATCATTTCATGACTTCTTATAATGGACTACCTGGGTTTGAGGATATTGCAGTAGCTATCAATGATCAGGGTGCCAGACAATAAGGTGAGATCCATAAATCACAAAGAGTCACTCAAGTCCACACACACACAATAATATGTTATTTGGTCATATTTTGATTTATGACATTTGAAAATTTCCATTTCTTGATTCACTTATAAATGATATAACAAAAATTCTTCACTTATTTTCTTTCAAGTGACTAACTTATTTTGAAAAATGCAAGTATCTAAGAGGGTCTTCACCTATCATATCAGGTTACTAATCATGAGTGTATTTGTTTTAAAAATATATTTTGCTAACTCAGTAATATATTGTGAAAGTATTTGTTTTAAATTACATTTTTAACTCAGTAAATGGGTTTTCACCTATTGTATCAGGTCACTAAAAATAAAGTATATATATTGTGAGGGTATTTGTTTTAAAATACATTTTAACTCAATAAATGAGTCTCCACCTATCGTATCAGGTTACTAAAAAAAATAACATATATGTCTTGCAAGCGTATTTGTTTTAAAATACATTTGTAACTCATTAAGGGTCTTCACCTA
>JAQFVV010009562.1:0-11635 GCA_028023455.1 Epiperipatus broadwayi | reverse complement strand
ATTTAATTATACAAAATTATAATAAAAAATAAATAATAAAACTAATTCAATACTTACAGAATTATGGCTAAATGTTAGCATCAGTTTCAAATTTGAATCCAGTTATGAACACATCAAATGTAATTATTATAAAAAATAAATTGAACAGTAATCCTTTTGTCTTTTTGATATAATTCTTTTTTTTTATTTTTAAGGTTTTAACTTTTTTTAAAAAAAAAAGAGTTTCTATAAAAAGAAGGCTTACAAATGCCCTCCATATTTAAACGTAATTACCAAGCTGTAAAATATTGCAATCGACTATGAGATATGATTTACAGTCATTAAATCTAAAAAAAAATAAAAAAATTAAAAATTGTATTTTACAAAAACTTTCATAAAAATCAAAATTTTATCCTATAAAAAAAAGCTCTTCCTCATTTAAATCAAAAAAAGATGGCAGATCGAACGGTCTGAGAAACGTAAGTGTACTGCTTACCGCCAACTCAGCTGAAAGTCTATTTTTTTCAGGGGCTCTTTGGAGTCAAAAGTTAATAGCAAACTGGAATTAAAGAAGATTTACATATGTTTAAGTTCCCTGGTATCAGGTTTGGACCCAACATTTCTTTCTGATAAAAAAATTCAAAACTGTCTGGAGATGCACTACCATTTTGCTAATTACTGAATAATATGTTGTATGTTGCATTAGAACAGAATAAGAGAGAAAAAGTCATTCTTGTTCATAAAATATTAATTTGTACAATCAATTTAATGTTATGCTAATGATAGGCTGTAACTGCAGGAATTGAGTTTGCAGTATTGGATGTAAGGTGAGTAAAATTCATTTAAATTCGCATGTTGGCTATAGGAATAGAAAACCTGTATTCTGCCATTCAGATTAGTGTTCAAGATTTAAGTCTTTCTAACATCTTAAAAAATACATGGTGAATAATAATATTGATTGCTAAACTAATTTATTATGTTGTTATAAAATTTTATAATATAGTAATTTGTGACATAGAAAATGTAACCTACATAATGTAGTAATTTAATATTAAAAAAATCCAAAGAAAGGTAATGAAATGTGACAGGCTATAAACTACAACAATGGGTACTGACTTATTAAATTACATTCTAAAAACATTTGGTAAAAGTCTTTTAAAATAATTTTCTTACTGCAAAAAAAATGAAACAAAATCAACATTGTTGGGTGTACATTGAGAACTGTAGTTGTAAATTTCTGTTTTAGAATGGAAAAATAACTAAAGTAATACGAAATTAAAATGATAGAAAGTACTTAAAACAAAAAAAAAGATTTACCAGCCTTAAACACCAATATAAAGTAATCTAAATAATGTGAGATAATTTTTTTTTCTATAATCAGAAATCTGATTTTTAAAAAAAAAACATTTTTAAATAAATAAAAAATAATCGAAACATTTGTTACTGGAAAGTTCATATGAAGTTTTAAGTGGTAACTGGAATTAGCAGATAACTTCACATCATGTTTTAACAGCTCTAATATCTGGTCGATTGTAATTGTATTAAATCAACCACAGTCAAAAATGCTTGTTGCATACTACTCAAAAAATATCAAAATGTCTCTCTACAATAACTTTTATAAATAATTTTGTCACCAACATAAAAATAAGTAGGCAAATAAAAATATTTATTTAGGGTTTTTTTTTTTTTGTGACAAAAACATAATTACCATATTAGCAAACCCACACTGAATTATAAGGGCAGCATAAAAACCAATGTGCTGGCAATTGTGCAATTAGGTGCTTAAAATCAAAATATTTTACAACCTACAATGCAATAAGCCTGACATTTTTCTTAATGACAAAGAATTGACAAAAGCAGAAATTGATGTAATCGAAATATCGTTAACTTTTAGAGAAACCACTTTTACACTACACAAAAATATTTAAATATAATTTTCAAAAATAATTTATCTTTGCATTCAACTAGTAAATTTATCACGTACCACAAGCAGTACATTACTATAGGTTGAGGGAGACATAAAAAGACATTTAATCAGAAATACAAGTATTAAAAACCTTAATTAATAAAAATATTGTTAAATGAAACAATATTTAAAGTCTATGATTTAATCATTTTATTATTATATTTTAATAATAAATTTACATTCAAAATTTTTATATTTTCTTTAATGTCTTTATATTTCAGAAACTCCATGGACAAACAAAACATCAGGACAATCAGGTAACATATATTTGTTCTTTAATTGCAAATGAAAATTTCCTTTCATAATTCATTTTTAGTAGCAAAACAAAGTGCAAGTAATTACTGTTAATTATTTTACTAAATTTAAAATAGTACATTATTATTTAATTAATTAAGTGCATTTTATCTCTAATAAGAGAAGGGCAAATACATTTAGATAGCATTTAATAAATATGATTTAATAAATTTTAAAATCGGAGTTTTTATATATCATTAGAAGTCAATAATAAATTTTGGCTATGGAATTCCAGAAAAAAAAAACATTAAAAAGTAAAAACAAAAAAAAAATATTAATAAAATTTTAAAACGAGTAAAGAAAGTAATATTAAAGACCGTGTTCAGATTAAGAATTATAGCTATGGATGATGAAAGAGTAAAATGATATTAAAATACGAAGGTCAACTATGAATGAAAAATAAACAATGCCAAATAAAAAGTCTTTACTAACTTGTAGGAAAAAATATTGGTTCATCAATAACTAGTATTTTAATATATTATTTTTTTCTACAATACAGGCTTTTTCATACCTGCACTCAAATATAATATATGGGTTTGAACTTAGATATTTACACAACTCTCAATAATCCATACTATCTCATATTGCTGACACACTTGATGACACACAAATTCAAAAGATAAATAATCACCAATATAGGTATTTCGTCCTAAATCAGCACTAGTCAGCTATTCCAGATTAGCATCTCCACATGTATATACAATCAATGCTCAGCTTAAATTAAGACAGTCAATCTTCATACTTTAATGGACATGCTTCAATCCACTCTACCCAACAACTTTTCAGTCATCCATTTCATTGAAAATCTAATGGTGGAATGCTCAATGCCCACATTGGTGCCAATTTTCTCATTCTACCCATGTTGACAATAACTCAATGTGATCTCTCATGTAAACAACAATCCATTTACATACATATACAAAAAATGGGCAGACCTTAAAGCACTATATTTTAATATATGATTTTTTTACAGTACATGTTTTTTGTACCTGCACTGAAATATGTAATATATAGGGGGTTTGAACTTATACTTTCACATGACCATCAACTATCCATGTTATCTCATACTGCTGACACACTTGATCACACACATGTTGAAAAGATAAATAATCACCAATGTAATTATTTTGTGCTAAACTAGCACTTATCATTTGGTCTAGATTTTCCCATCACACACACACACACACACACACATATATATATATATATTGTACCAGGTCAAACCACTGAAACCACTTATTTGTGTATATATAAGTTTTGGTCAGTTTCAAACTCCTTCATAATACATTTATAATCTTATGAACGTTACATGAACGAGCTGGCACGTTCGAGCAAAATGGGAGATCTTATTGATAGCTTTAACTATCAACAATGGCCCACCTCAGCTGCTAGATTCAAACCCCTACTATTCAAATACTTTATTTGTTTTGGAGTAAACCCTGGAGCACCAGCTAGTCCAAGGACTAACATATTCGGGTAGTAGGCTTATAATCCAGTGCTCAAAACATTCCCTAAAACTAGCTCCATCTAATTTTAATTCAATAACAAATGATACAAATTGGTGGTGGAAAGAATAATAAAAAGGTAAATAAAAGAATTGAGTGACAAATAAAGTTTAAGTTTGAAGACAATTTATTTTAATCAACATTAATTAAGTTTTAAAGATAATTTATAAACCAACATTAATTTACTAAATTTAAACATCTTGATAATATAATTTAATACACACAAATTTTTTAAATTAACACATTATAACATATATCTGGTGAAAAGCATAAATAATATGTGACATCATTAAATTATCTTACATTCCCACACACGCACATCAATAGTTCATTTTATGCATGCTTAAGAGTTCAAACTACTTTACTCTGTAAGATTGATCGGATTAGAGCGGTGGATACTATGTATAAATGATAATAAATAAATGTTTACCTAGGATTTTTGGAATGATGGATATTGCTTGTTGTTGGCTGCTTCTGCTGATGGATTATAT
This sequence comes from Epiperipatus broadwayi, assembly GCA_028023455.1. Taxonomy (NCBI): domain Eukaryota; kingdom Metazoa; phylum Onychophora; class Udeonychophora; order Euonychophora; family Peripatidae; genus Epiperipatus; species Epiperipatus broadwayi. Next base: position 7,400 of record JAQFVV010009562.1, on the reverse strand, counting down.
CTAACCGGTTAGATTTGGATGTTTCTTGAAGAGATTTTATGCGAATTCATTGGCTTTATTCTTGAAGACAGTTGAACGTTTGACGGAGGATTTCTGAGTTGTTATGCAGACATTATTTCACAGGCAGGTTTTGATGATCTTGTTGGACAAAAAGGCTGAAGCACGAGTGTATATTTCCAAAAGCTGCTCAACAATGCATTTTTGTTTCTGAATACATAATAGAAATTGTTATCTGAACGAAAACAAGACTGTCACTGGAAAATAGACTGAATAAAAACTGAACTCAGATAAAAATCTAGCTATTTCTATCTGTGAAGTGTTTTTTTGTTTTAATATCCTCTGGCAAATGAGTGTTGTCGAAATTTCATTGATAACTAATCCTATGACAATGTGTTTTTTGATTGATTGTTTAATTAGTAGTAGCTATTTCAAAACATGTTGTTTTCATATCTTTAATTAGTAGTGCACCGCTGTGTTTTTTTTAAAATATATTTTTCATTTATTTATAATATTTAATACTAATACATTTATTTTATATTCACATGCACATGTATAATTTTACTCTACACATCAAAACTACTTTTAGTACTATTTTTTTTTATTCAATTCAAATGAAAATAGATTTGTATTTTGAAGCTTTTAATTTATAATAACACTCTTTAACTTTTATGAACTCTTAGTTTTATCTTTTCTAAACAAAACTCCCCCTCTCCCCTTTTAATCAATTAATTTCTATTCTTTTTTTTCAAACTCTTTTAGCAAAGATTTTAATAATAAATAATTTTTTTTAGACAAAATTATTTTATATACATGTGCCAAATTGGCCTTGGCACATTACACCCCCCTCCATTTTAGAGTAAAATGCATCATTTTTGACCATTTTATCTCTTGCAGTTTTAATTATTGACTAAAGATTTATTAATTTATTATTTTTCTAAGTTAATTTTTAATATCTTTTACTTAACCTACAAAGGGCCATTGTTTTGACTACCTTTTCCTTCTATCTATGATGAATACATTGCTCACAATGATCTAAATCATGGATAATGACCACCGGGACAAACTAATTTTGTGGCACAGGGATCTTTTGGAAACGATGTGGAAGCAGATTCGCTGACTTACACTGACTTACACATGTATAAAATTGAAACTTCATTAGCCGATTCTCTTGATCGCACTTGGAAAAAGAAAGGGTTGCTGCAAAATAGCAGGAATTTTCAACTGTCCATTTTTGACTTACGCTTTGGAAAGAGGAATGATCTCTGACAAGTCCATTATGGGTACTAAAATTTATCCAGTCAGCAGTTTTAAACTTATCCCTTAACTAAACTTATTTCTATACTACCCTCATTCCCTTTTGCTATAGATAACTTCCTACATATGTGTATACATGCAGCATAATTCTATACCTACTAATATACTAGATATCGAGTTATTACTGGACTTGCTTACAGGGAATTTATAATAAATAAATTCCTTCTTGCACACATCATAAGGTGCAGCAGTGCCAAGAAAATAACCTAAAAGTATATCTGGATAAATACATTTAAGATACACATCATGAGGTATCGTATTTACTGAATATTACCAGTGTATGTGCGCATATATACACATGTATACTTATACACTCTTAACATACCTTAGATTGACTTTTATTTTTTTTATTATTAATCTTACAACCTTATTTTTAAATTCACATGAACAATATCTTACACTATTTAATTATATTACAATATTATTTATAATCCTTAAGAAACATTATTTAAAATATTTATTGACACTATTCTTATAATATTATTTTTAAATCATTATGGACATCATTCTAACATTTGTATTAATCTAATCTCACAATATTATTCTAAACTACCATGGACATCAGTTTTCATATTTATTTATATTAATCTAATCTCGAATATTATTTTCAACCCTTACTCAACTTTTTTATCTATGTGCATGTATTCAGAAAAACTATTTTACTTTATTACGATTCATTATTTACTCAACTTTTATTAACTTGCGTATATTCAAAAACAACTTACTTTACTATGATTCATCATTACACTGATATATATATATATATATATATATATATATATATATATATTACTTGACTTTAAATCATTTATTTACTTCCTTTTATTACCATGCGTGTATTCCAAAAACAAAAAAAAATCTATTAATTTATCATGAGTCACTTTTTATTATTATTTACTACATATATATTTACGCTTATTTATTTAACTTGATTTTATCAATTTTATTTTACCTATTTGACCTACGTATTTATTTACAAACATTTTTCTTAATTAATATGTGCGTTGATCACTTTTCCCTAAGTACTGACCACTTCAAATTCTTATTTTTCTAGAGTGCATTTTTCGTTTTTATTTTCATCATTAGGTAATAAATGTAATGTTAAGAGAAATAGGCAGCAAAGTATAAGGCAATTCAAACACACAGATAGATTTTGTGCCGATTTAAACCAACTTTTAATTTCTTTACCCAAATACTCGCACACACCTCAATCCTAATTTAATACACTTTTTTTTTAATTTTATTTGTTAATGTTTTATTTTCATTAATACCTTCATTATACACTTATTTATTTCATTTTTATTTTTAAAGCGTTATTTTTACTCTCCCTTTTTTTTTAAAAAAAAAAAACATTTTCATTTTGCTTGTCTAATTTGATTTTACACATTTATTTCATTGGTATATGCCCTGCTATGTTCTAGACTTATGACCTGCGATATCAATATAATCGATAAGACATAATTGAGGGTTTTGACATAAATTGTTTTATCATTGCTTTGACATTTTAAAAACTCTAAGATTGTTATTTATTTACTAAGACTACCTTTAATCATTTTTAATTATTCAAACTATTTTGGTACTCATTTTTTCATTTATTTCATTAAACTTTGTTAAACATTTTCCATTATTCTGAGTCCATGGTCATTAATAACTAGGTCAAGCCAGCGAATCTGTCAGATTACATATTTTTAATTTTTGTCAGGCAGTTCTTTCCTTCTACATACTAACTCTATAATATAAACTACCTTCCCTCTCTTATCTATCCCACTTTTATAATTTATTACTTTATCTCTTTCTCTTTCCATTCTATTTTCAACTTTGTCAATCAGAAAACCTTGATATTTAGACAAACTCTGAATTACTTCAATCTGGGAATATTTTTTTCTACGCTTTCTTTTTTTAAATCTGTTTTTAAATCTACGAACATGAACGTTTACTTTAAACCTTTTATTTTTAATTCTTTGTAAAAACTCTTTTACGCTATCTTCTACCTTGAACTTATATCTCTCTTGTATTTCTTGGTCTACCTTTGTTTCTACTTTATATGTCACAACACTATTTGATTCTAATTTAATTTCTATGTCTTTTATCACCTCAACTTCCTTTTCATCTTCCTGACTTTCTTTAACTAAATCTACCTTTATAATTTCTTGGTTCTTCTCTACCTTTCCTGTAATTTTACATCCTATTTCCTTCATTTCTTCTTTTATCTTATTCTGGCCCATTTTGATCGGATCCTTTAACTTTTCAAGCATTTCAACTTGCCCTTCCAATTTACTCTTCATTTCATTATTTTGGTTTTTAAGCTCTTCGGCTATTTTTTATATGCGTTGGCTGTTTCTTTTTGTTTTTCAAACAAGCTGGTTAGTAAAGCTATGATTTCTCTTTTTTTTTTTGTTGGGGCTATTTTCTATATTTTTACCATGAGTCTCCATTTTGGCTTTATTTTTTTTTTTATAATTTATAATTTTAAACATTTTTTATCATTATTTTTAATACCGTATTTTAATCACTTTAATAAGTTTACTAATTATTATTTTCTATATTTCTTACGAAACTGGAAATACACACTGACTCTGCCCCTCCTTTGTCCATTTTTCTCCACCCGATCTTAATGCTTTAACTCCACCTAAACATCCAACTGTCTCTGATTTAACATAATGATTTATTTTAGATAACTTAAATAGTGTAAATCTCTTTTCATTTAAAAAAACAAAGTTTTCGGTCGATTCTTTTTTTTTTTTAAATTAAAACGCTTTAACATACGTAATTTAGCTTTTGTATAGAAAAATTTTTTAAACAAGAAACGAAGCATTTATTTACTATTGTTTCTTAGGTCCAGCCTCTAATGTGGGGGAAAGCCATTTATGTATGGGGTCAAACCGCTGAAACCACTTACTTATACATATATATAAGTTTTGGCCGGTTTCAAACTCCTTCATAATACATTTATAATCTTATGAATGTTACATGAACGAGCCGGCATGTTCAAGCTAAATGGGAGATCTTATTGATAGCTTTAACTATTAACAATGGCCCACCTCGGCTGCTAGATTCAAACCCCTACTATCCAAATACTTTATTTGTTTCGGAGTAAGCCTCGGGGTGCCAGCTAGTCCAAGGACTAACGTATTCAGGCAGTAGGCTCATAATCCAGTGCTCAAAACATTCCCTAAGACTAGCTCAGTCTAATTTTAATTCAATAACAAATGATACAAATTGTTGGTGGAAAGAATTAATAAAAAGATTGGTAAAAGAATTGACCGACAAATAAAGTTTAAGTTTGAAGACAATTTATTTTAATCAACATTAATTAAGTTTTAAAGATAATTTATAAATCAACATTAATTTACTAAATTTAAACATTTTGATAATCTAATTTAATACACGCACATTTTTAAATTAACACATTATAACATATATCTGGTGAAAAGAATAAATAATATGTGACATCATTAAATTAACTTACATTCCCACACACGCACATCAATAGTTCATTTTATGCATGCTTAAGAGTTCAAACTACATTACTCTGTAAGAATGACGAATTACAGCAGTAGCTACTACGTATAAATGATAATAAATAAATGTTTACCTAGGATTTTTGAACGGGGATATTGCTTGTTGTTGGCTGCTTCTGCTGCTTCTGATGGATTATATCTAACCGGTTAGATTTGGACATTTCTTCAAGAGATTTTATGTGAATCCATTGGCTTTATTCTTGAAGACAGCTGAATGTTTGATGGAGGATTTCTGAGTTGTTATGCAGACATTATTTCACAGGCAGGTTTTGATGATCTTGTTGGACAAAAAGGCTGAAGCATGAGCGTATATTTCCAAAAGCTGCTCAACAATGCATTTTTGTTTGTGAATACATAATAGAAATTGTTATCTGAACAGAAACAAGACTGTCACTGGAATATAGACTGAATAAAAACTGAACTCTGATAAAAATCTAGCTATTTCTATCTGTGAAGTGTTTTTTGTTTTAATATCCTCTGGCAAATGAGTGTTGTTGAAATTTCACTGATAACTAATCCTATGACAATGTGTTTTTGATTGATTGTTTAATTAGTAGTAGCTATTTCAAAACGTGTTGTTTTCATATCTTTAATTAGTAGTGCACCGTTGTGTTTTTTTTAAATATATTTTTCATTTATTTATAATATTTAATACTGATATATTTATTTTACATTCGCATGCACATATATTATTTTACTCAACACATCAAAACTAGTTTTTATTCAATTCGAATGAAAAGAGATTTGTATTTTGAAGCTTTTAATTTATAATAATAACACTCTTTAACTTTTATGAACTCTTAGTTTTATCTTTTCTAAACAAAACCCCCCTCTCCCCTTTTAATCAATTAATTTCTATTCTTTTTTTTTCAAACTCTTTTATAAAAGATTTTAATAATAAATAATTTTTTTTAGACAAAATTATTTTATATACATGTTCAATCCCTTCAGTTGTTATAAAATGGAAAAATGAAACATCGCTTTTCTTATATTCAGAGGACCACAGGATCATCAGGACATTTAACGCTGGATTTCAAATGGCAAGTAACTGTAAAAGATGAACATTTCTAAAACCGTAAGAACTTTATAAAATATAACAAACAATATTAATTTGAAAACACTAAGAACTTTAAATTTTAAACTTTCCTAGTAATTTAATTGTTACAAATAGAATCCTATCTGACAAAATTAAATTCTTTATTAATAGTGTTATTTGATGTATTTTTTTCTTCTTATTTATGTAAAATCATTTCCATTTATTTATTTTTTGTTTTTTAAGTTTTTATCATGATTTTTTTGTTTTTCGTTAAATTAATCATATAAATGTTAAACTTAAGTCAGGCGTGAATGGCTGTATAGATTTGTAAAGTTATATTAGGGGAGGGTAATCTTAGGTTATTTGTGTCATTGTTAAATTGGGTCAATGGATTGGATATATTGATGTAGTTAGTAGATGTAGTCGGAGATTCTCTACTGGCAGAATCGCTTCATACGCCGCACTCTCCCGTTTTGCCTATGGAAGGAATTATAAGATACAGAGCGCAGTTCCTTTCTATGGAGTTTTTTTTTATTGCTCTTCTTGTCTGATAGATGTCATATTCCTATTTCTCGAGAGGCAATTTCTTCTCTTAACGTTTGGTGCCACCGTATTTCGTATTACATTGAATACATCGATATATCAGATGGATTGATGCCAGTTTGACTGCGAATTTTAGCCTAAGGTTAAATAGGGATAGAATGTTTATTTTCAAAAGCAAATTTATGTAGTCTATTCATACTCGACCCTAAATAAAAATGCATTAAATTTAAATTGTTTATGGATGCTTGCATGGATTGGTTATCGGTTAAGTATGTTTTGGGTTTTCATATTTGATCAAAATATATAGACATTCGATAAATAATGATACCTTACAGTGAGTATCTAAAATGTATTTATTCGGATGTCTTTTAAGTCATTGGTGACAATGCAAGTATCTTATGGTGAATACTACTGGGTTACTTATAAATTTCCCTCTGCAATTGCCAGTATCAATGATTTTATGCTTTGATCATTTATGTTTACTTTGAAATGTTTTTAACCGTGTAATCTATGTAACCGATCTATAGCAACATATTAAAACAAGCTTTTATAATCCCATCTGTGCGAACTTAATTAAAATGTAAATTTATAATATAATAGACATTAAAATGTAAATTAAAATCTAAGGTAAAGTTAAAAATAATGTTAAATGTTAAAATGTAAAACTAATACTAAAATAATTTTAAATCTTATATATATATGTGCATAAATAAATGTTTGTATGTTAATTACTGGCAGTGGCTTATTTTATTTATTTTTTTAATATTGAAATATAATTAGATAAGATATTATATTATTTAATCTCTGCTATTCCACTGAGCTAGTGACATGGGCTAACGACCGGAATCAAAATTAAAAAAAAAAATTTTTTTTTGACTTACGTATCTGCCTACTTTATAAATTTTTCTAGGTTCAAATGCCTAGATGGCGCCCTGTAGTGCAGATTATGTAAGTCTACCTACTCCGGATCGTTACAATATATATAT
>JAQFVV010009561.1:0-11647 GCA_028023455.1 Epiperipatus broadwayi | reverse complement strand
TTGAAACAGACAGATCGAAGAATCGATCTTAGTTTCATGGTTGTCATTTAAGAACGGTAATTCTAAACCACTATTTACCTGCAATGAGACTTTTTCTATTCCAAGCCACATAAATTGTAAGTTATTTATTTTGTGTTTGTTTAAAAAAGAATTTAATGTAAAGAGTATGAGTATAAATGTCACAAATCATGATGAATAATATTCGTGTGTGTGTGGTTTGTGGATTTATATTAGCTCAATTTAAAAGTTTCAATTGCGTGGATATTTTCTTTAAATTTTAATTTTGCAAATTATACAAAGTCATTTAAAAATGCTGATCAAGAGTCACATTCCTTTGATCAGTATTTGTAATCAAAATCTTACTTGTACAAAATGTATACAATAATTAATTTGTACTTTGATAAATTAAGATAATGAATTTATATTTTGTAATCACGAATTCCGATGTAATTGTTTTGTCAATTTAGAATCATGTATTAAATTTAAAAATAAATGAAAACCGAACAATGGAAATGAGAAACGTAGAACTCTTATCAAGAAAGGCAAATGCTATTGTATAGTCAAAAATTAGATATTGCTGGAGGCCGGAAAATCAAAGGAGGCAGAGTCATGAACTAAACTAGGCAGAAAGGTCAACAATAGACATCTTAGAGGACACTCTAACTTTTGACTTGGCTGTGCTTAGATCGTCTCGAGCTACAGCAAAGTAGTTGTTCCAGGGAAATCACTTCAACCGTTATTAAGAAGTCGCCCGGTAAACTGCAATAATGATGGGCTAAGTCCAAGAAGCTGATCCCTGTTCTGCCAATTTAAATCTTTCGTACTGCTGATCTGTAATGTTTTCCGTGCTTCCAGTCTTCCAAATTCCAACATTTAAATTAACCATGCCGTTCTAAGAGATTCAAAATGCGCGCCTACGTTCTTCATACATATCACCGCAAGAAGAAAAGCCGGACGAAGAAAGAATGGTAACTTTTGTTACATGAACTTTTTAACTTTCCTCTCAGTAATAATTTTAAATTTAATCTGTTAACCTAATTAATTGCATGTAAATTTCTTGTTTTCCATTTGAAAATGTTACAAAAAAAAACCTGTCAGTAAATGTCTTCTCTAATATTCCTGTGCTCTAGTCTTTAGATAATAATTATTAATATTTGTGCCTACTAATAATCCATTTGTGAATACATTTATATTTTTACTATTACTTATTTTACAAACAAACGATGCCAATAATAATATTTCTCAACTCTAATTAAAGTCAGTAAAGTTTATCTCATAATATTTATTATATTCATTTTAAAAGTAATTTTCTTTTATCGAACTAAAAATTGTTTCATTTATGTTGAGTTGAGAAATATTCAAGTATTTTTGTTGTTATTTTACTTTGTCATGATATTATAATCTACACTCCAAATCTCAAATACTTAAAATAGTCTAACATTTTATTATATTTTTTTTTATATATTATTACGGAGTAATGACAATAAGTGAATATTTTATTGCTATTATTACCTTCCGAACAATCTGGGGAGTTATGGGTTTCAGAGTGAAATTAATTAATTGTTACTTTTGCGATCGTTTGATTTCGCCATGTTATTATTGAATAGTTATATCAGGCTGTTGCGTAGAACATGTTACGGATAGATAAAATGGTTTATATAATTTCGTTTTAAAATCCACTTCCGATCACTCTTCCTCGATGTTACGGTGGCAATGCCTTTACCTTCGCCTAAGTTGGCGTCTCGTTTTACTACCAGTTGGAGAGAAAGAAATTCTTCTCCAGGTAATCTCTTGGATCACCGGGTTTCGAAAATGATCCCGGCTGGTTGTAGTGTCTCGGATCTACTTGGGGGCATTAAGACTTGTCAAAGTACAAGCCGCCCGGTATTCCATCCATGCACCGCAAGTTGTTATTGTAGTGTACCTTAATCCTTGCAACCATCAGTACATCAGTTTTATATATTATATTTTTATATAAAACCGCCTCCCATTTATCCGTATACGCAATGGTTTGAATCTTTTAAATAAAACAACTTAATATAAGCTAGTAGTTAAATATTTTAAGTGCTCCAATTACTCTGATTCTCATATCAACCTGTACAACCATTTAAACACATAAATATTGGCATGAGTTTGTTAATCAGTACAAACCGATTATTGATGACTAGCAGCAATTTATTATAAAATACATATGAGAGTTTTACCGTACCTGTAAATAATATTATTCAATGCTTTCAATAATTTATTAAAAATTTATCTAACCTAATTTTGTCTCTCTTGCATTACTACTCTCGACATCTAGTCAATCACCTGCTGTCTGTATCGACAACTTAAAAATATACATTAAATTATTAGCCGTACCAATATCCCGACTATAAGGTATCTATGAAATAGCTGATTGTAGGTAATTTAGTCTGTGTTTTTCGATGAGCTAGTAAAGGGAAAACCCCGTACCGTTGTAATATTGTCATCGGTGGGTCATGCCAGGGTTTTGGGTTTGAATTTAGTTTGCATTTTGGAATTTATTCCTAGACGTGGACTGGGTTTGAATTTGGATTACTGTGTGTGATTAAGCATGGTGATTTTTACCGGTACAATATATATATATATATATATATATATATATATATATATAAATAGATGAGAATGGTTTTTAAATTTACTTACAATAATAGAAATATAGTAAACCTAAGAATAAATACTGAACAGTAGTCAAGCATTGTTTGCCAAGAGATCAGCACAGCAGCCTTGCAAGCAAGCAGTTGGTTGCAGACGGTTATTGTGGGTTCACCTCCTAGTGGTTGATGCTATGACTTATGGACAAAAAATACTGTACAGTAAAGAAAATTCAAAAATATGAAATCTTTGGAAATATTTTTTTATTCTTGTATAAGTGGATCTACGTTTGAAAATTTTGGATCCAATATAAGTATTAAATCACAAAAAATATTTATTTGCATCTGTTAACATTGTGATTAAAAGAAATGTGTACACAAACTTTAAATTTTTCTATTTAAGATTACTAATTGTCTTTTTATATAATTTGTTAATTATTCATGTATAATTTTAATTAGAAAGAAGTTCAAATGAAGAAAGATACATCATAATAATAATAAAAACTAGTGAAGTGTATCTTATTTAGAATCATGAAAATAATATAATGTCATTAAAAATAACTACAATATAAATACTGAAATAAACAACATTATATTATGTTACTACTTTATGAATAATTTAAAAAACAATGCAAAAGCACTTCTTTTCAAAGACTTATGGAAAAAGAGAATGCATTAAGAAAAGTGGACTATGACTGCATAAAGGAAGAAAGAACTTGGATCAAATTTGAACATGATTATATATTAAATGAGTTAAAATAGCATAGTGTTAGAATTTGATGTTTGAAGATTGAAATTATTTACATTTTTATATTGATTAGTTATTTATCAAAATAGTAATTTTTAGTTTGTTGAATTGATCTTTTTAATTTTAGAAAAGTAAAGAAAGTTCAAAAATTGGTCAATAGAATCTTGACTTTTACTTATTTTTTTAATTATTTCCTAATAGCTTTTAGAATTTAAATTATGGTAAGTTCGGACTTGAATATTAGAACTTAAAATATATATGTAGCTTTATGGTAATTTTTATTACATAATGTTTTTATAGTTCAATTACAGTATGGACATAGAGGTAATCACTATACAATATATATTAAATGTTAGAAATGGCAAGTGATGCTTAGTAAAATATTATTTTTTATGTTCTTTTGAAAATATTTATTAAAGTGATAATCAATAAAATTATCATAAATTTTAATCCAATTTATTTTTACACAATAATAAAATTTAATTACTTAAGAAGCAATCCATTTTTAAACAATATATTTCTTTTTAATTTTCATAATAATATTTTTATAAGATTATTAAAAATGATTTTATTTCTTAAAAAAAGGAAATTATTTTTTTTTTTAAATTGTATGACAGATTTATTGAAGATAAATATTTATACTGAATTTTTTTTTCCCAATTAAATAAAAATCTTAAAAATTAAAAACTATTGAATAAATTTACTGTAATAGATTTTTTTTTTTTGCAAAGGCCATAGTAATTAAATCAAAATTAGTGCATAATTTGTATTTAAATCAATTTAAAAAATTGTGTCCATCTATTTTTCATTCAAATTATACTTTTGTTTATCCTTTCTAGAAAGGATTTGAATTTAGATAATCATTTGAAATTTGGAACTTTTATGACATGAATATGACAATGGCATATCATTTGATAATTAGAAGTTTGCCGACCACATAAAATGCTTTAGAGGCAAGTATATGAGCAGTAGTTTCATATAAAACATTATATTTTTATATATTCTAATACAAAATATTTAAAGGGAGGTAATCAATAAATAATAGTTTTATGATCAGTTCGTCCATGTCAGATTAACTAAACTGAGTTTTTTTTTTTTCAGATGGAAATAAATGCATCTAGTCTAGTTTCTGGTTTAACTATTGTGATAAATCAAACTGAATTAAGGGGAGAGGACTATGGAAGGAGAAATAAAAATCAGTAAATTGTTAATAGTTTTTTTTTGAAGGATTAGAATTTAGATAAACAAATAAATTTTAATACTATTATGATAAAACATCTGAGAATTATTCTAAAATAAAGTAATTGATGGATGATGATTATAATCTGAATTTTGAGTTGGGATAGTAACAAATGTGAAAATAGATATTTGCAGTTTGATATACTTAATAAAATTATCTGAAAATAATTAACTAACTAGATATTTAGTTAACTTAGAAATCAAAATTTAATTAATGTATTAAGAAATTATGTAAGTTCTGAAGAGAATTATAAAAATGGCTAACACATATTGAATTGCTATTATGCTTTGGATTTGTAAATTATATAAACATATTTAATTTTATAAGCAATTTTACAACGATTGAAACTTTTGATCATAAAGAAATAGACTCAGGATGTTGTCATTAAAGAATATTTATCAAAATGTTACCATAATTATTAGATTATATTGATAGTAAAAAAAGGTTTATGACAGAGAAAATCTCGTGAAATGAACACCCATCTATTACTTTCTCCTCACCATTGCCATCTATAAGGATCTTCTATTCACTTGGAAGAATGCTTCTATTGATCTACCACCCAGAAGAGTGCTGATTTTAACAGTTACCACTTGCCATTATACATTCATCACCATAGGAATTGTGGCATATTATAGAAGTAAACATGCTACTATCTCCTTCACTACTCTGATAGTGAATGTCCCATTGTCAACAACTGCTTATTTACTGTACATTTCTTAATCAAAACCAACCTTTATATCTGAAGGTCATTCTCCTATCTGCAATCCTGCATAAAAATCTGAAAGTTATCAAAACTATTAACATGGACAAGGAAATCAGTTGTTCATATCTTTATAACACTGCCTATACATTATTCATTAAGTAAGACATAAAAGGATATATTTGGGCTAAAGATAATTTCTAGCTTAATAAATGATTAGTAACAGTTATTAATATATTTTCATAAAGTAATTTGTATCAAAGTTGCATAGTGTAAAATTTGAAATCTGTCATTAAAAATATGGTAATTTTTTATCTTTTATATAAAAAATCATCATTTTCTCTGCTGTCTGATTGGTGAATGTAAGAATGTTTCTCTGTAAGGTGTTCACAATCTGTCATTTGTCAAATTCACAACTATTCCACTATTAATAAACAATAAGAGTTATTTATGACTGTCACTTATCAAATATAACAGATATATATTTAATAATTTAAATTTAGCTTGCCATGTACATTTCTGAACTGTACCAAACAGACTGAGTTGTTCCAAATATTTTTTTCCAATTATAAATTTTTTACAATTATATAATATTAAAATCTCTTATTGAATTTATGTTAAATCATTAAAAAATTTATTAAAACAACTAATTAAAAAAAAACTATTACAAAAATGATGGCCTTAATAAAAAAAAAAAACTATTATGTTTGTTTGTAATGCTGTCATTTCACTATTAATAACTGTAGTTTTTTATGAAGCAGTTGTTTATAATTATTAAAATCTTTTTTCTGATTTACATTAAATCTTAAAAAAATTGTTAAAGCAACCAATTAAAAAAAAGATAGCCTTTCCAAGATTAGGCAAATCTGGACTATATATATATATATATATATATATATATATATATATATATATATATATATATATATATATATATATAAATATATAATAAAAAAACTGAGCAAATGATGAAGATATAAGTGAGAGATTGTGATCTGTGCCAATTTACAAGTGCTGATTCAGCACAAAATGCAAAACTTAGAGATAATTTATCCTTTACACATGTCTTTAATCATGTGTTTTAGTAATGTGTGATGGAATGAAGTTTGAAATATATTTAAATATATATTATATAAAGTTAAATCATTAAAAATAATGTATATATGAAGTTAAATTGTAACATGTGCTATATGAATTACTTGAAAAGTGTACGTTTCTAATGCATCCACAGTGTGGAAGGATGGGCTGACTTCTGGGCTGATGGGTAGTTCTCGTAGAATTGAGTTAATGGTTTAAGATACATTGACAAAAAAACCCAACAACTTACAAAGGTAATGTAACTCAATGGAAGTTTCAAATACTTCCTGTCCAAGTTACATATAATTATATTTAATAAATAATAATCATACAATTGATTAAACCATTGAAACAAACATCTGTAGTTATTTTTATACAATGAAAATCATATTATATATACATAACCAAATGTTCCAGCATTTATTCGAGGATGGCTTAGCATTTAAGCAAATAAGATCAAGAGTGTTTCACAAGCTACTTATAAACCTAAAAACCTATTTAGGCAATACATTTTTAAATCCAGTCCCTACAATGCATTGGTAATAATACATACCCTGAAAAACATTTGGACAATATGATGCAATTTGATCTTGATGACAAGAAGTTCAACTGGCTAAAAAAACTTGATAGTGACTAGGAAACATATTAAATCAATGCCTGAAACTCTTGCCTAGGAAAACGCATGAAAAGTATTTGGGGAGTTCTGGTATGACAAACTGTCAAATTATGAGATAGAGTAGTTGCCGTTTGTAATATTGGTTATTTGCCTTCTTTAATTTCTGAAATAAACCTTCACCTTATCAGCTATCTGAACTGTTAGAGCTGAACTCTGCATTGGTGTTTTAAAAGTGTAATGGATGATTGACACCTGTATATATATATATATATATATATATATATATATATATATATATATATATATATATATATATATATATATATATATATATATATATATATATATATATATATATATATATATATATATTGTGCCCTTTTGTATGGGTCTAAATTGTTGTATCAATCTATTAAAAAAATTTTAAATTTAAGATATATTTAGCTATATGATGTTAATTTTATTTATGACAATCTTTTAAAAAGTGTAATTAAAGTAATTCATGAGTATTTGATATGTAGAAATTGTGCTGATGTTTGAGAGAGACTTTCAATGGGGATGATAATAGTATATGGTTGGGAAAACTGGCCATAATCAATACTGCATTAATAAATTTAATAAATAAATGTTTAAAGTTAAAGTTTTAAAAAAGACAAGTTAAAATTAAATGCATATATTTATTGTTGATAAAAAATTAATATTTAATAAATGAATATAAATATTTTAATTATTAGTAGTACATAATAGAGGATTAATATTTGATTTTAATAATATCGAATTATTATTTTAAAAGCTGTTATAATATATTATTTATTTTAAAAATATTTATTTTTAAAAAATGAATTGTTAGTTTATTTTTAGATTATTACAAGCGTTTGTAGCTTTGTTGTAAAAAACAGATGTTAATTAGACACATACACACATGCTTGGGAGTTTTTTAGTAAAGTTGCAAAGCTATTTTAAAATTCTGTTATAAAAATTTATAAGTATTATATTGGCTATCGTGAAATAAAAATAAAGATAATTAATGTGAAATATTAAATCTGATTTTTAAAATACTGTTTAAAAAAAACATAACGAATAAAAATAGACTTAATTTGTTTATAAAAATAATCTTATAAAAGTTAAAAATGAAATTAAGTAAGAAAGTATATTTTAAAAAAATATTTAATGGATTTAAATAAATGATAAAGATTAATTTAAGAAGTTAATAATGTGATAAATAATAAATATTAAATAAGTCATTATTTATTTTTAATTCTGTCTTGTTGGTAAAATATGTAAATAAGCTAGCAAGTTGATTGTTTAATTTACCAATCAAGTGAGGAGTTTCTTCGGGTATAAAACCAAGGTTCAATTGTTCGGAGGGGGAATTGTGATTGAAATTCTTAAAGTAAAGGGTGCTATTAGAAATAGCTAAGTAATTATAGACACTCTCAAAATCGTTTAAAATTATAAGAGAGTAATTTTTAAAAATAATTTATAAAAGTTTATCGATAAATATGCAGTGTTAATTTTAACTATAATTTCCTATTGATCGTTTTTTGAAGCTCAATTTACTATCAAATAGTCATGAAGACATCGTATAAGGATAAAATGGATTGGAGACTTTATACTAAAAATTTAACAAACGCTGGATTAACTAGGAGAGTTACTAGATGCATAAAAGTAATACGCTGGACCTTATATAAATTTAAAAGCTGATGGTAATTAATTTTTATAAAACAGATATTTAAAAGAATGAAAAATACTTCTTTATGAAGAAAGTATCTGTAAATTATAAATTTAAGTATATATCTTGATAAAGATATGATAATTAACAGTAATTATATAAATACTTGCCTTGTTAAGTCTTTATGATTTGAAAGACTAAATTCTGACAGTTTTAAAAGGCAAATAAATTGGAAATTTAATGGGTAAAGAAATACCTATAAAAAAAATTATTATATTAAAGTCTGAACGCTGGTCGTACAGAAGAATCTAAAATTAATCTTACCTAAATATTCGTTAAGGAATGCGCAAATCAAATATACGTGGATATCCAAATCAATTAAAAAATAATTAAATAAGAACTTTGTAAACTATAGACTAATTCTAAAAAATAATAACTTTTAAATAATAATATTTTTTCCTTAAAAAAGAAATGAATCTGGATCTCATAAACTATTTTAATTTTACTTTGTTTATGGTGGAACTGATTTTATTTTTTTTAAAAAAGAACGTTTTTTCATTTTCTTCATTTAAAACTTTTGAAACACGTGATGTACCGGAAAAGGAAGTAATGTTTGGTGAAAATTTGTGCCTAGGAAAAAGAACAATCATAAGTGAAAGAAGACACCGTTGGATTTTATGTAATATGTTTTTATTTATTAACTAACATAAATATTTAATTAATTATTGATTTATTAAAGATAGGAAAGGTACATTGACATTTTTTTAAAAAAAGCTAAATATTAATATAACATTTCATTGCATAAAGTTTATTTTATAATTATACAATACATAATATTTTAAAGAATAATTGTTGAGTGTAAATGTGAAATTATCTTGTAAAACTGTATTCCTGGAGGACATCGTGTGACGGACTGTACATTAAAGTATCATTTATGGTAAAAATTATATAATAGTAATAATTTGATGTATTTGCTATGTTTTCTTTAGATCAACCAAATGTTATTTGATTGTTGAATGAATGGATAAATATTTAAAGAATATACACGCATAATATTAGTAATAACAGTTTTATTTTAATATGCATACTTTAAATTGATGATGTAAATTTAGTACAACGTAATATGAGAACCTAGAAATAATTATATGATTCTTTCGTAAATAACTTTTAATGTTTCTGCTATAATATTAAGAAGTAGATTTATTATATTATTGTAAGTTATTTATTTTCCTTTTCAAGTTAGTAAGAGATATATAAAAATCTATATTTTATTTTTATTTTTATTAGATAAGTAAGTTAATTTTACATAGAAATTTATATTTTGATTGAAGGCTTATTGTATATAGAGAATGAGGTATAAGAGAGTTTGGATAATTATTGTTTTTTTTTTAAAATTGGTCATCTATTTTTCTGAAGTTAAATAAGGTTAAAATGACTTTTGTAGATAGAAGTTTTTTAGGAAGGTATTTATTTGATATAATACTTTTTATGAAAAGTTGAAATTGTTGAATAAATTTAAATATTATTTTGAAGAACATATACGTATTGCATATTTTGATAAGACATGTAGTATAACATTATATCGGAATGAAATAAATAGTTATAATCAATAATTGTTATTATATTACAAAGTTATATCAGTTTATACATTAATTGATCTTTGAGTAATATTAATAGTAAATGTAATACATACTAGTACATTATAATATAAATAGCAGTAAGACTTAAGTGAAGTAGCATTTTAATTATTAAAGTCTGTTTATTTACATATATGCTACATGAATGATATTTCACATAAAACCTTTTCTTGTATTAATTGATGACAAATGATGTTTTATTAAGATTAAAGTCATAAACTTAATTAAATGTATTGATTGAACATTTTAAAAAATATATATAATTATCTATTTATGATTATGGAAATATTAACAGTGTAAAAATCTTGTATTATTATTTTTCTTATTTTTATTTTATTTTCTTTAGTAATGTAAATAATGTAAATAAGTTATTTGTTAAAGTTGATGTAAATAAATTTGTTAAGTTGTTTTAAAATGTGTGGAATTCATTATTTTACACCACAGCATTTGACAACAGATAATTTGAATGTACATAATATTTGCACAATATGAATTTATTATTTTATTATTTGAGAAAGAAACACAATATTTTACTAATATAATTTATAGAAATTGATTGACATTAACATATAATATTACAATGGTCACAAAGTAATTATAATGCACAATATAAGAGTATAATATTATTTATTGCCACAGATTGTTAAATTATAATATTTTGGTATATTTTAAAATTAAGATACTATATGGAAATGAAAGACATGTATATGATTTACTTATTTTCTTAGTGATTAATAGTATAATCAAATAGATAAGATTAAGCTATACACTAAAGATTATTATTATTAGTTATTGTTATTAGAATAAGTTAGGTGTATTTAGGTTTGATATTAAATCCCTTATCATTCCTATCTGCACGAATTATTATTACTTTAAGATAATTAGAAGAACCTGAGATCATTTTAATTATATTTCCTTAACAAAAGATTGAGATTTATTTATCTATTATTATTAAAGATAGTTCATTTATAAAAGTCATAAGAGTGCTGTAGAGTTAGTAATGAGATAATAAAGAGGTAATAGTATTCTTATGCCATTGAGACAGTGTCTTGGAAAGACATTGACTCAATGTAAATTCAATTACCAATTGTAACTTCACTTCACAGTCTCATGATTTTAGTAAATACTTATTTAATTAGTACATAATATTGAACTATATTAATTTTTGATAAATTTATAATAAATTTGATAAAATATAGTATTATAAAATATATTAAAGATAGCTATACATATTTTAGCCGAGCATAATGATTTAATTGAGCTAGTCATATTTTAAATTATATTATATATCGAGAAGTGAGGGTACAATATATATATATTGTTTTTTTCTTTGTTTTATTCT
>JAQFVV010009560.1:0-11655 GCA_028023455.1 Epiperipatus broadwayi | reverse complement strand
TATATATATATATATATATATATATATATATATATATATATATATATATATATATATATATATATATATATATTGTAACATAATAAATGAAGTCCATAGAATGATCATAATATTTAAAATAACTTGGATTTCTTAAGTAAACACTATCTCAATAATTATAAGCAAATTATTAATAACAAGTATTATAACTCAGGTATACGAAATCACGTGAAGTGAGTACACTAGTAATTTCAATAAAATATAACTCAGGTATACAGACTGTAGGTTTTATCCACTTTCATATCTTGGTTTGATGTTAAGTGCATGTTTAAACAAATACTAAGTGAATATGGTCTAGCAGGGCGCCACTAGATTATCTGAATCTAGACACGGTTATATCTAATAACCTTTCACATGTACTGGGTTTGAATCCCTTTTTGGTACTTTATTTCTAATAAAACTGAGAGATTTTGCTTTTTGAGCCATATCACTATAAGCACTAATAGTTAGGTAAAAGTAAAACATCTTTAAACTAAAGTGGAGTATACTAGACATAAATCATTTCTCAGATCTTAACATAACAAATGTGTTTCAATATTTTTATAAGTTTACTAGCTCAGATTATATATAACTAATTTAGGATAGCAATTCACTCATCCTTGCATGAAATAGATGATGGGATGTGGTTATAATAATACTAAGAGATCACTAAATATTATAAAATCAATATTTATTTATGGCCTTTAAACAGTTAAACAGCTCATTAATTAAAATGTTGATGACGATGATGATGATGATAATAATAACAATAATGACAAGGGTTTCAACTACAGCTCTAGGACTAAGCCTAAACATAAAACTAATTTTTATAAAGAAATTCATAATTATTGCTTAATTTTAGCATATTTACTTATATCTTAAATAACTAATATTTAACCAGTGATGATGAATAATCACACTTAACAAAGACTACACTTAATAAAATATATATGCCTCATTTAATAAAACAAACTAATATTTATTACTACATTTCTAACATATACATAAAAATTTCTAGATAAATATGAAAATTGACATGAATAATAATAATAATAATTGATTATATAACAATCCTCAGATTAATTTTAAGTTCTTCCCCCTTTCCCTTCAAATGTATTTTGTATTAAGTTGGACGTCACATTGACCATGATTTTCACTCCATGAGAAAAGTATTTCAAGAAAAAAAAAATATTATCTGCTCATTAGCACACATACTTTAAAAATCCAACATGTAAATAGAATGTAAAAAAAAATGTTAGTAGAATTGAAAGAGCAAGTTTTAGAAACAAGTTTTAAATTATTTTCTCCCCCCTCTCTTCTACCTCTGAAATGCTATACTTAATGAAACAAACTAATCTAATATTCTAACACTACTTGTTACTCCACATTCAATCGCAATTATACACATATAAAATATCATTATGTATGTGCGTGTTTTATCCCATGATAACAAAATATTATTTAAAACCAAAATAATAATATATTAGTTAAAACTAAAATCATAATACCATAAAAAAAATTGTTTTACACATTAATATTTTTCATAACTGTAAAATTAATAAACAAATAATTTTCATACATTCAAGATAATTTATGAAGCTCAAAGTTATTATTAGTAAGACATTCTTGTTTTTAATCGATCTGAATAGTCTTTAAAAGTTCTTTAAATAAAATGTACCACTTTATTGCTAAAATGTTTATTAAGACTGATATCATAAAGAAAATAGATATAAAAAGTCATATTACCGATCTTTTGTTTGTGGCGAATTTCCAAGGGTTCAAACTTGTCTTGTATAATGTCTATATTTCTGCAGCTACTATTTCCGTTTTATGTGGGAACAATCTCTTTCTTGAGGTGTATAACTATTTGATGATGATGACTCTATTGAGGTTATTTGCTTTAGTGGACAATTTGGAAATCATTATATTAAATTTTCTTCTCTTCCTGTCAAGCATGTGGATGAAATACAGCAGTTGTTTTCCCATTTGTAAATTTTCTTGAGTTTAAAATCAGTTGTGGTAACAATTAATTGGACTTGATGATTAATATTTATCAGTAGATTAATTCATCTTCTTTGAATGCAGGTGAATGCTTTCTTCCTTCTATTAAAAACATCTTATTTCTCTGGTCAGTTGAAAGGTGTAGAATGTTATTTTAGACACAACATCTTTTCTTTCCTATGTGATGTGCAGCTTCCTCCAGATGGTCCAGCAAATGGGACATACATATAATTTTTCTAGCCCGCCATTTCTTATATTTTCAACATTCAATTTGATAGTTTAATAATCTGAATCATTCACAATAATCCTAATAATAATTCAAGACAGCTTTTTATATCCAATTTTTAGCTAACTTAACCAATCAGAGATAGCATCACTTGCTATTTTTGGACAAATTTGTTTTAATTAGATCTCTAATTTATTTTCAACTAAATTATTTTTCAACTGAAAAGTTTAATCCTTTTTCCAGACACTTTTGTTTAAAAAAAAATAGACTCAATCCTTATTTCCTTTCTTTTCTTTTTTTTTTTTTTTAACATCCAGGTAACATTTCAAATCTTTGAGCTTCCTTCTTTAGATCTTGAGATAAGACAATTTCAAAATTAGAGTTCTGACCCATTATAAGCTTCCAAAGTGAAAAACAATTATTTACAAAAAAAAAAATTGCTACAAAGATCGATATCTGATTAAACAGATTTCCTCTTTTAACAAAAAATTGTACAAAAAAATAATTTGACAGATTTAATCCTTCCTTTTCTTTCAATATTTAGGAAATGTAAATTTCTGTATGTAATGTACACACATCCTTCATTCTTTCAAATCATTCATAAACTAACATTAAATACTATAATTGCTAGCTTAGTAATTATAACCCAATTATTTAATTAAATCTGTAACTTTTAAATCCCAATTATAATTAAAGAAAAGCAAAATAAAAGCATAGAATAAAATATTAGAATTGATCAAGCATAGGTTAGTTTTAAAGAAAGTTAAAATGTTGAATATTTGAAATATAAAACAATTAAATAATTTACACATACATTGCCTATATGTATGCATTATAACTTTGCTTTTTAACAGAAAATTTAAATATTAAATAGTTTAAATGTGTGTATTACCTTTCTATCAACACACAAACAAATAAAGCATATAATTGTTGTCCCACTCTCTTTCTGTTTAAAGCTTTTAAAATTTTGATCTGGAAGGGTTTGAACTTGGATGCCCTACAGCTTCTTTTATGGTTATATAAAATTGTGATGATGATTTTTGGTTTACCTTTTCTACATGCACATTACTATAAATTTATCTAGTGACTAAATTGTAATGGCACAATATATATATATATATATATGTGTGTATGTGTGTGTATGTGTTCACTAGATGGAGCTTATCACTAGTTCCAAAGAAGCTTTAATTATAATTAAAGTTTGCTTGTTTGGAACTAATGGTAAGATCCATCTAGTGAACATTTTAGCACAAGCTTAAAGGCAAGTTGCAAAATTTGTGTCTTGTTATATATATATATATATGTGTGTGTGTTTGTAATAATGTTCAATGATAAATGAGTTTGTATGTAATCATTCAAAACCAGTCAACAATTCCAGTATCAATAACAATGACAATTTCAAACTGTTGTCAAAAGAAAGTTGCCTTGTCAACAGTTTGAAATTGTTGATTGTTAATGGGATTGTCTAAGTGTTGATGGGTTTTTAATGATATATATTGTAACAAACGGGGTTCGAATACAAGCATATGTAATATATTACTAATTGCGAGTGTTAATGTTGAGCGACTATATACGAAAAGATATATATGTAAATAGTCATTCGAACCCTGTTACAAAGAGTGTGAATGTTAGGTGGGTATGCTTATATAAATATATTTGTATATGTGAGTATAAAATGTGTGTATATATTAACGGTGATGGTTCAAAGCAATTATATACGGAGCTGTATAAGTTGTAATTGATTATTCGTATATATTTTATCCGTTAAAAATTTTCTTTAAGTCTGGTTAATGATATTGTCGGTAACACATGTTTTCTTTTGCTAATTAATCTTTTGAACATATGAAGATAGAAATAGAAATAAATCAGTTGCTGTAGGCGGTTTAGTAATAACTGGCGTCAAGAAGTCCAAAAACGGGTCAGGTGGGTATCTTTGGAAAACAATAGAAGAACGGGACAGTGGCGTAGGGATATTGGAAGAAAATTTTACAAAGTTAAAGAGTGAAAACAAAAGAACTTTTTGTGGGCTTGAGAGGAGAAAAAAAAAACGCGGCTTGGACTATGGAGGGTGTGGACGTATAAAATTTTCTTAAGAAGTTTATTAATATTTCTTACCCAAAATGTCGGGGTAATTCAATAGCGCTAGTTTCGTTAACCGATCCAGTGGACAGTTGTCGTGGAACTCATCTGAAGTGGACCTACGAACTTCGCTATACAAAAGAGTTCGTGTTCATCAAGTGTAATGGCGATGAAAGATCTATGAAATGGGACCCTTTCATAAAGTGAGTGAATCATCTACTCCACCTCCAGAATAAGCTATTCGATATACCATATTGGAAATCCTTGCCATCCGTTATATCAACCAGACCAGTGTTCGTGGAGAATTATAAATGCAGACTTGTCTTTGACCATGTGAACGGTCGACGGTACTTAAGGTAATTGACGTTTACACTAAAAATATGTTCAATGAATGCGTCTTGGTAAAGAAACTAGTGTTACCTTAATATTAATTGCTATAATAAATCTCTTTTAAATTAAATAAAATAACAATTTTAAATAAACAGCTCTGATGTATAATTGCACTATTTTGATGCGTATATGAATTGTATATGTGTGTATCAGGGTAAATGGGCTGTGCGCTTGAATATTGATATATTTATATGCGTGGATAAATGAGATTTTATCGGTATTAAGTATGGTAATAAATAGAGTAAATTGTATGATAACATTCGGGTTGGGTTATTAGATTTATAACGGATAAATTATCAGACAGAATAGATAGACACATAAGACTTAGTTAGGTAGTGTTTAGCTTTGTTCTCTAGTTAGACTATAGTCCCCAAACCCTGAGATTGAGCTGGTACGGATGCGCTACCATAAATAGAGGTATATATATATACCCGAACCCTTATTTACGTTTTCGATGAGATAATTCTTATCCATGTGTAAGATTGGCGCGTGAGATGGAATCAGACCATGCTCACAAATATCCTCACTCGAAGCTATGGGTAGAAGCGTACAATGGTGATATAAAATATAACGGGTAGGCTATAATATATATATTGTTTTTTATCTTTGTATCAAATACAATTTATGAATAATTGAAATTGGAGTTTTCACAAAATATTTGCATACTTATGGAGATAGTTCTATGTCATATTATTGAGTGTTATTGTTCAGGTACTACAGTTGACATTTGGCTGTTTTGTTGTTCAATCCTGTTGATTTTGGGATGTGAGATAGTGTGTATGCTTAAAGGATGTGTTGTGGGTGTTGGTATCGGTTTACAGGTATTTATGGTCATATGAAGTGCACAGTGTATGGGGTTAACTGTGATATCATGTACTTAATGATTATTGATATGGTGTTTTGTTACAGGGTAAGAAGATGATTTAACAAGTGACCAAGTGTTGGGTAAAAATATCAGAAAAAGTGTTTTTTGCCCTTTTTGATAGTCAATTTCAGTAACTTGTTAAGTCGCAGCAATGCTGTTGTAAACAGTGGTCATTGCTAGTAGGGATATAATTTTATGCATATTTTTAAGTTATCATGTTTATTGATATTGTATTAATGTGCATATATATATATGTATATGATTTTTAATGTGTGTATAATCTTCCATTTATGTTAGTTTAAATTTATTGTTGGTATATAATATCAGAATTGATAGATATCTTCTTGCAATTTAATTATCTTATTAATGAATGTTTAAATTATTATTATTATTATTATTATTATTATTATTATTATTATTATTATTATTATTATTATTATTATTATTATTATTATTATTATTATTATTATTATTATTATTATTATTATTATTATTATTATTATTATTATTATTATTTTAGTTTGAATGGTCGGAGGACGGAGGAACAGGCTATGGTAATCTCGAAATTAAACGAGATAAGTTAGGAAAAGCTGTGCTCGTTAACGAATATTCTGCTTTAAAAATCAAAAGTTGAAATAGTTTTTAATCTTTGTAGGTTATGTATGTGATTTTTGGTTTTTTGTTTTCGGAATATATCTATATACATCTATGTGTAAATATGTTTCCTTAATTTAGTATTAATAACCACATTATTAAAAACTCATACACATTTTTCATATAGTTATTTACTTTTCAATTTATCTGTTTATCCCATTTTAATTATACAGAAATAATTTATAACTAAATTATATTTTCTATCAACAACCTAAACAATAAATCGTATGGAATAAATTAGTATACCCTATTTTAAATATACGAAAATATTGTACATATATGTAAAATATTAATCCATATGATATTTCTTTACAGTCCTACAAATAAAATTTGAAATATGAAACTTAATCAGTCATAACATATAAACCTGAAATATAAAATGTATAATATTTTATTATATAAAAACATGATAATTCTGATTATATACATTCATATATAAGTATTAATGTTTGCATGAACAACTGTATTACTTTTGCTTCTATCCCAGAAAATCTATTTTTCATATTCCCAGTTCTCTTATGTACGCTTGAGGTCTAGAAAAGGCTATAAGATAGAGATCACATTAGGTATATGGATAGAACTACACTTAAAAGAGATTTATTACATATAGTATCTGATGTTTACTGAAATTTACATAAGGGGCCAAAATTGGTGTAGAAAAAACAGATTCTCTACTTAAAAATAATGTTAGGCAGAGGTCATGTGATGTTTTGATGCGTTTGTGATATTTCTGACCAAAAAATAATAATTTAAGTAATTGTTAAAAAACATAGGACATTAACATATATAGATATTGAATTGTTATAATACCTGTACAATCTATGCATCCATATTGAGCAAATTCAAATCATTAAAGTATTTTTAAATTTCAGACTGATAGCTTGTTAGTAAACTAGGAGTAAATACTGGCTGGCAGAAGAAAGTTGCATTAGATCCAAAAATTCCAGAACCAAAACTATTCATTGATGGAAATCATAAATTAGTTAATTAGTCCAGAGATAAATTATGTCACTGCTGAATAGTGATTTATTAAACACTATTGTTTGTTCAAACTTACATTAGGTAGCAGAAATGCTGTAGAAGAAACACATTTTTACTTAAATGTAATGTGTATGTGAAGGTCATTAATGTTTTATTATCATTATTTAATTGAAATTTTTAAGAAGCCAATAATGTAGGGCATTTTTGAAAAAAGACTTTTCAATTTTATTAACATTTTTGTCAAGCATTGGTGGTTGAGAGATCAGCGACAGCCGCTTTACAAGTAGTTGTCCCGGGTTAGCAGCTTTGCTTCTCAGCTGATGCTATGACACATGAGAAAAAAAAATTATTAATATGTTTTGTATCAGAAAAAAAAATCTATTAAAAAAATGTAAGCCCTTATATCATCGCTATTTTTTACATATAGTCTTGAATCATTGGTTAACTTCAATAGATCTAAAATGAAAATTATACTGCAGTTTAATATTCTAATTTGATTAAACTTGTTTCTATCTAAGTAAACAAAAATTATTAAATATGTAAAGCAATGAAAACTGAACTGAAATGTTCCTAGAGATAAATCTTTCAAAATGATAAGCAGAGCATAATTTTGAAGATTTTAAACTATATCATCTGTTGCATTTCTCCAAGCATAAATACAAGAAATCATGCAGTCAATAAACATGAATTATAAACATCAAACAATGTTATTTTGTAAAAATGAACAGATCTGACAAGAAATAATTCTAGTGATGCTAAAGAATATGTAGAAAAGTCCTAATAAGACCATGATTTTTTATAATTTAATGGTAAACTTTAAATGAAATTGGAGAATGCAAAATAAAAATCATTTACTAAAAATTGTATATAGAATAAAATATATTATATTGATGTAAATTTTTAAAAAGACTGTTCAATAGGCATTATCTTCTTATTAGACAATATGTTCTTACAAAATATGCTACTGACATTTTGATGAAATCTCATTCTCTTTCTTATAGTAATAAAAACCATGTAGAGAAGATCCTGGTGATGTAACTACTTCACAAAATGAATTAAAGCAACCCCTAAATTCAGATATTATATCTTAACAATATATATATAGTAAAGCCATGAGCAATACTTTATCAATGTAAATTAATTGAAATATATCCTATTCAAAAGTATAAATAAAAAATAAGAACATTAAAATTTGTAAATTTAATACCTTTTATGATCAAAAACAGCATTTTATAAATTTCAGAGTGCTTTAAACAATCACATTAGTAAGGTTTCTTGGGGGGGGGGGGTAAGTTTAAAGCACATACATTTGTTCTTCATTTTGATATGGTCAGAATCCATATAATAAAATAATTTTTAACCAAAGAGTTGCAGAATCTTAAATGAATCATATTAAATAGACATGACTGTATTATTTTTGAAACTGATACAAATTTAAAAACATCAACACAATTAAAAAATATATTGTTTTCTGATAACAACATAATTATTATTATTTCCATAATAAGCAAAAAAGTTATTGAAGAAAAAGGATATTCTCCAAAATTATTTGTAATTGTGATGAGACTGATGGTTTCTATTTATTTTATTTAACAAAATAAAAATATGTACACTAAGTTTTTATTTTTATTTTAAATGAATGTAAATGCACAAACACTTGTGCTATAAGTATAAATGTTCATATGCTCCCTCAATTCAATATTAATAAATACATTATTTTCTACATTATTTTTGGTTATACTATAATCTTAGTTTATACATGCATATTTGTACACATAAAAATTGTCTCTGTTATATGTATTGAAACAGGAATGCTGTTCCTCATATAAATATTCAAAAGACCCCCCCCCCATTCAGAAATGTCTAGCGTGATTCAGTCTAATTGGAAACGCGATAAAGTTGTGATTCGTTAAAAAATGAAAAATAAAATCATATTTTTGTCAAGCGTTGTTAGCCGAGAGGTCATCGCAGCCGCCTTGCAAGCAAATAGTTGTTTGCAGATGGTTGTGGGTTCGCGTCCCGGCCGATGCTATGACATATGAAGAAAAAAAAAAAAAAAAAAAAAAAAAAAAAAAAAAACATATTTTTGGTTTTTAGTATTGATGGATTTAAATAAAATGTTATATCGTCTTATTTTTTTTTTTTTTTTATCTGTCTCAATAAAAAAAAAATAGAAATTAATTATCCAATCATTAAAAAGAAAGAAAAAAAGATACTTGAGTTAAACTGAGGCATTTATTCAAATTAGACACGTCGTTAAAGAGAAAAAGAACTTTTGTTTTTCGTCTTACACAGAGAGCTTTAACAAACGTGAAAATGAAAAAAAAGGGTTTTACTAGAGAAATTATAATAAAAATGGAATAAATTAGAAGCTCCACTCTCTCCACACTATGCCATGACTCTCCATAAATGAAATAGTCCGCCTTCTTCTTGAATAAACTGGACTGCAAAACTGGAAGGTAATTTTTATAAAATACTAAAACATATTTATCATATGTTATGAAGTGAATTTACAAACCGGTTGCATACGTTTTGTTTAATAAAATATTAAGACACCTTTATTATAGCTTTATGTTTGACTAAATTATAAATGCTCCACAAGCCAAACAGAATTTATGTATAAGAATGTAGCTTTATATTTGACTAAATTATAAATGCTTTAATTGTTAAATGATAAGTGCTCCACAAGCCAAACAGAATTTATGTATATGAATATAGCCTTATGTTTGACCAAATTATAAATGCTCCACAAGCCAAACAGAATTTATGTATAAGAATGTAGCTTTATATTTGACTAAATTATAAATGCTTTAATTGTTAAATGATAAGTGCTCCACAAGCCAAACAGAATTTATGTATATGAATATAGCTTTATGTTTGACTAAATCACAAATGCTATACTACTTTTAAGCCTCTACACATAAATGAATTCAAAATGAATTATTGTATAAATCATAAATGCTATACTACTTCTAAGCCTCTACACATAAATGAATTCAAAATGAATTATTGTATAAATCATAAATGCTATACTACTTCTAAGCCTCTACACATAAATGAATTCAAATGAATTATTGAATAAATCATAAATGCTATACTACTTCTAAGCCTTTACACATAAATGAATTCAAAATGAATTATTGAATAAATCACAAATGCTATACTACTTTTAAGCCTCTACACATAAATGAATTCAAAATGAATTATTGTATAAATCATAAATGCTATACTACTTCTAAGCCTCTACACATAAATGAATTCAAAATGAATTATTGTATAAATCATAAATGCTATACTACTTTTAAGCCTCTACACATAAATGAATTCAAATGAATTATTGAATAAATCATAAATGCTATACTACTTCTAAGTCTTTACACATAAATGAATTCAAAATGAATTATTGAATAAATCACAAATGCTATACTACTTTTAAGCCTCTACACATAAATGAATTCAAAATGAATTATTGTATAAATCATAAATGCTATACTGCTTCTAAGCCTCTACACATAAATGAATTCAAAATGAATTATTGTATAAATCATAAATGCTATACTGCTTCTAAGCCTCTACACATAAATGAATTCAAAATGAATTATTGTATAAATCATAAATGCTATACTGCTTCTAAGCCTCTACACATAAATGAATTCAAAATGAATTATTGTATAAATCATAAATGCTACACTGCTTCTAAGCCTCTACACATAAATGAATTCAAAATGAATTATTGTATAAATCATAAATGCTATACTGCTTCTAAGCCTCTACACATAAATGAATTCAAAATGAATTATTGTATAAATCATAAATGCTATACTGCATCTAAGCCTCTACACATAAATGAATTCAAAATGAATTATTGTATAAATCATAAATGCTTTACTGCTTCTAAGGTTCTTCTCTTAAATGAATTCAAAATGAACTATTAAATGAATTCGAAATGAACTAATATTGAATCAGAATAATCCCAAACTTCTTCTCACAAAGGAATTAATGAACTATTGTTTATTAAAAAATTTATAAATAATTTTTTGGAAATTGCAAATTAATTGTTGTTTAATAAATATTTTTTTGTTACTAAAAATTAAATTGGTTGTCCAGTTATCCAGTTCTGTTTTGTTTTAATGCATCACTCATCAGTTATAGCACTGGTTCATGAGAATCTCATGTTCTCTGAGCTACGTCTGACATAACTTGACCTAGGCCAGTCAGGTTGTAGTGAGACTAAAACTCTAATGGCGCTTTTTGGGAAACCAAACATAGAAATATTTAGATGTTTCCAGTCTCTATGGTACTACATCCTCTGATGAGCAGGAAATATTGTTGTAGGAGGCATTAACATCTGCATTAGGAATGTCAATTGATAGTTCCTTCCTACAGCATGCTCATCAGAAAATTGTTACAACTGACGTAATAAAAGGGTTGTATGGCGGTC